>JAQQPU010002333.1:33944-50384 GCA_029168905.1 Artemia sp. Kazakhstan ARC1039 | reverse complement strand
AAAAAAAAAAAAAAAAAAAAAAAAAAAAAAAAAAAAAAAAAAAATCATGCTTACTAAAAAGCATCCCTTTAATTACAATCTTAAACGAAGAAATATCACCTATATTTTTTATATTTTGATCAAGATGGTTCCAACTTCTGATCCCCCTGTGAAGCAAAGAAAACATCGATCGGGCCGAAACTACCAGTGGAATATTAATCTCTGCAGATGACCTAGTATCATAATCATGGACAGAAGATCTCAGGTTAGCCAAGCTATCAAAACACGGGAGGTTTATACCCCTCTGAATCCTAAAAATGAATAGAAGTGTATACAACTCCCGTAATCCGGAAGCTGGCAGTATCTTTACACGCTCATACACGTTTCGTACCGAATCCCGGGGTTGTAGGCCATCTAACAGCCGAACAGCGTTGTTTTGTAGAACTCGTATTGGCCGAGCAATAGAAGGAAATGTTCCAAGCCAAACGCTACTACAATACAATATATATGGATGGATAAGGGAATAATAAAGAAGGCGCATAACAAAAGGAGGAAAAAAATGCTTAAGTTTTCTCATTATACCCAGGTTACGAGACACGGTTTTACAAACATAATGTACATGGCGCTTGAATGATAAAACATCATCAATATAAACTCCCAGGTACTTATAAGAACACACCCGCTTTAAAGCTCCATACTGTGTTGCAATATCCTGAAACCGTGGATAAAAATCTGGTGAACGGGAAAAAATAACAAAATTAGTCTTACCCAGATTAATCTTTAATCTATTTACCCTCAACCAGGAATAGAACCTTTCAATAGCATCTTTCATCGATGTCTGAAGTAATTCTTCTGTTTTCGCGGTACTAACAGCAACTATGTCATCAGCAAATAATGACACCGTCTCATTCCTGGGATTTTTGGCCATATCACTAACATTAAAACAACAACTTGGGATACAATTAGGTATATCATTAATATACAATAGAAAAAGAATCGGACCAAGAACTGACCCCTGTGGGACACCACTAGTCACTGGGCGGGCGCCTGATTGTATACAAGTCATCTCTACAAACTGGTACCGGTTACTAAGGAAACTCCGTATAAAGTCAAGAGCTTTACCTCGGATCCCATAGACCTCGCATTTTTCCAGGAGTAGGCCATGGTCAACTGTATCAAAAGCCTTCTGTAGGTCTAGAAACACTGCACCAACCTTAAATCCTTCATCTAAAGCTATGTTAATTATACTAGTCAAAAATATCAATGCATTCTCTGTCTTCCTATCTTTTCTGAAACCGAACTGATTATTATTCAACAAATTAAACTTCTCTAAAAAATATAGGTCAACCGATTACTAAAACATTTTTCAATAAGACGAGAAATAACTGGCAAGACTGATTGCCAGTTATTGGGCGATAATTACCCAAATCATTTCTATCACCACCTTTATAAACCAATGTCACTCTTGCATTTTTTAAACAATCTGGAAACCTTCCTTGACGGAAGCAATCATTAATCAGTGATGTCAAAACACCAGATATACAAGGGAAAATGCATTTTAGAATTTTTAGGCTCACTAGGTCACTACCGGACGAACTATTTTTCATACTATAGATAATATCCCTTAACTCATCTAATGTAATCATCTTTAGATGTAGCGATACATTTGCGGGAGATGGTAGAGTAGATCCAAAGGGTGGGTCATCTGGAGACGAGGAAATCATCTCGGCTATGTGTAGGCCTACTGAAGAAAAATGATTTAAAAACTCATTACATATCCCAGTACCATCTGCAATTATAACCTCATTAACAGTCACTTCAGTTGGTAGAATATTAGACCGCTGACCTATAACATTACGGATTATTTGCCAAGTTTTCAACGGGTTACCTTTAACATCTTTGAACTTCATACTAAAATATTTTTGTTTAGCCTCTCGGAGGAGATTATTCAAACAATTACGAAAAGCACGGTATCGCTCTTTATTCTCATCCGTCGGTCTTAAAGCTTGTGACTTAAACAGTCTATCTCTTACATTTATTTTTCGAAGAAGGTCATGCGTTATCCATGGCTTCCTCCCATTATGTTTTCGATCTTTCGAATTCTTCACTGCTCCCACTTCCTTAACCATTTCTAAAAGCTTACTATAAAAGAGCGAAAACTTAGTATTTACATCAGTCTCATTTCCAAACAATGATACCAAATCAATATGAACCATATTATTTTTTAGTTTCAATAGGGCACTACGATCAAAAACTACAACTCTTTTACTCTGTTCTGGAGTTTCTCGCTTAGGGATAGATACCTCAAAATCTGCAAAAACACCAAAGTGGTCAGATTCCACATTTACAAGAACTCTTGACGATCTAAAAGGTGAATTGGAAAAAATATTATCCAAAAGTTTTGCAGACGTCCTAGAAACTCTAGTTGGAATGTTAATCGTTGGGAACAGCCCATAAGACATACACAAATTTAATAACTGAGAAGTCACAAAAGACTCCATATCCAGCATGTTAATATTAAAGTCACCTAGAACAAAACAAGGGTTATTACTAGTTTGTACTTTTGCCAGCTGTTCATGAAGATTCTCAAAAAATTCTTGAATAGAACCAGAAGGAGGCCTATATACAATTACTAAATATGTATCAACATTATTCAATTTAGCTTGTAATACTAGAGTTTCACACACCATTTCCTTATATTCACTTAGATCATCTCGGACTCTAACATGGAGATCTTCACGAACATAAGCCGCAAGGCCCCCGTGTTGACGTAACTCCCGGTTCCGAATAAACAAAGTACATCCAGGTATATCTAAAAGAGCAGAATTGTGGTCCTTCAACCAGGTCTCCGTCAAATTAAACACATGGAAAAGATTAAGTTTACCTAGATTCGCTAAAAAATCAAATGTCGCATTTAGGCCCTGACAATTCAAATGAAAGATCCCAAAATCTTCTGATCCACCATGCCGATACTCAACATCATGGAAATCATAACTAAAAACAAATTTAGAATCCTCAGGGGGGTTAAAAGCTGGAACCACAAAGTCAAAATTTCTATTAATACATTCATTAAAATAATTGTAAAAATTAACCTTCTTATTTTCCAAATCAATTATACTACGAGCCCCCAGGGGTAGAACAAGATCTCTAACCACTATCTATTAAAGATCCAAATGGCCTGTGGTGACGAATAGGGCATGTACCAATCACAATTAAAGATACTCTCTCAATGCTCACAACAAAAAATGAAACAAAAATAATCAAAAGAAAAAATGAAAAGATAAAACACCAAAAGAAATAAGGTATAAATTCTAAATAAAGGCTAGCGAAGAAAACAATCATTATTAATCACCAAAGAGCACAATATAATCACACAGAGGGTATCCAATCTAAACTCTAACAGCCAAATAAATTACTTAACTTTACATCACAAACCATAAAAACAAATATAATTTTCCTTGATTAACTACAAACAAGCAAAACATTCACTTCTGCTTTCTGAATCGACCTCTTTGACTACGCCCTCCATAGTCATGGCTAATAACCGGTCTAGCAAGTTCAGTAATTACATCATTCTGAAAATACTTAGCGATCGATCCATCAGGGCGTTTAAATTGAACCCAAGGTGGGAAAGATTTAGAAACCCATGCATCAAAACCTGCCTCTCGTAGCTGGGCTCGCTTATTTAATAAAATTTTTCTAGCCCGACGTAACTCAGGGGTAGCATCATCACTAAGAAACAATTCCTTGAATGGGCCAATATTCTTATTCTTTAGTTTTTTTGCACTGCGTAATAGACCAATTTTTGTTTCCTTGTCACATAGTTCAACTTTGAAAAATTTGGCATCCTTCTTGTACTGAATAACTTTGAATGGTGGTACTGTAGGCTGTTCTAAACCCACTTTAACAATATCCTGGAACAAAGCAACAGCAATATTTTCACTTTCGCAACCTGTATTCCAAACAATTATGTTTTTACCCCTCTGTTCAATTTCCAGTTTAACAAGCCTATCCGACATTTCCAAAACTGCAGTTCCCTGGGCCTTAGCCTCATCAACAAGAACTGATAATTGTGATTTCTAGGATGAGTTCTCATTTGTTAAAACTTCAATTCTACTATCATGAATAGCAACTTCAGAACACTGGTCAGACTGGGTCAATTCTAATTTGGAAACACGATCGTCTAGTGTTTTTAACTTATCGTTCACCATGTCTAGTTTTCTACCATTTTCTTGGACAGCTTCAAGTACTTTATTAAAATTCTGTGATAAAGTTTCCATGGTTATTTGGGTGATAGAACTTCCGGTACTAGTAGCTTTAGAATTTAACGGGTTTTCTGAGTCCTCAGCGGGACGATTACGTTTGCGATTACGACCCATACCAATTAAAGTAAAGAGTTTTCGTCCACTTCAAATAGATCAATTATTTGTTTACCCACTCTAATCTTAACGTACTGTTGGCTTTGGCCGTTAATTACTGGCACGGCTAAAAATATAACCAGGACAGGTACGCGTCAATAACGGCTAAATATCAAGTTTGGGTGATAAACGGCAACAGGGGAATATGGGCATCGAAAATTCGTGAAGTAATCCAAATCTGCCACTGAACACTGATAACAAGCACCCTCGTGTGAACTATGCTGTTGCTCAGGCAAGAGCATAATGATAATTCAAAACATTAAACGAGACTTACTCGCAAGGGAGGAGTTTGACTAGCCCCGAAAATCCAATAAACGTGCTGTTTATAATCCTTTATATTCCAAGTTTTATAATCCAAACGTTGCGCAATTATAATCCTTTTTCACTCAAATGTAATTGCTATAGCTATTTACTTCATATATTGATCTTCACAGTACCACAGTAAATTAGATTGCAAAACTTACTAATCTGATGGTGCTCGTAAAACGTTCCAATTTCGTTATGAAATAAATGTTCTTTTACTTCACTGAGATTAGATTGCGAAACTTACTAATTTGATTATGTTCGAAAAAATATCTGTTTATAGATAGGTGTGATCGCTTTGAACTCTGAATCAATACTGAGAGTCTTTTTTTGTCTTTGTACATTTGGCATGTGGTCAATGTTATCTGGGGTTCTATTCTTTGATAAAAAAAAAGTATAGTATAAAAATTTCTTTTAGAAAAGAAGAAGACGAAAAATAGTGACGACTGTTCAAGAGTCTACCAGTATTTGGCTGCATATATAGTTTTGTTATCTGTGTTATTGTCAAATTTGTGGATTTCAATGTTACGTATAGTGCACAAAATAAATGTCACTGAACTAGCTTCTTCTTTCTGGACTGCTTTGCAATGGTACCGACATTTGCATGAGAAAAATATGAATAAGTTGATGACGAAAAAATGTGTAGGAACCTAATTAGTTCTTAAAGATAAAACTTCAATGAAATTAAGAAATTAAAACATGATGAAGGAAAAGGTTATTTCTACTATAAATACAACAGGAGAAAGCGTGTACACCTTCATTATGGCAGGTCTAAAGATGCTAGCTGTAACGACGATATAGAAAAAAGACTTGTTAGTGCACAATCCATCCTCTTTGAGCTATGAAAAGCTAATGAAGTAAGGGGAAAATGAGGTTTTATTAAGATTGACTATTTTGAGATTGGAGAAAACCGAGATTTTGCTTTCTATTAGAAATATAATTATAATTCGAGTAATTCACTTATTTATGTATTGAAAGTCCATAATAAAATATTGTAAACTCATTTTTCTTCCGTATATATCCTTTTCATTATCACAAATTTTAATTCGTTCAATCAATGTTAGTTTAGCCACTTCAATTTGGTCTGAGAGACAAGATATCCTTCAGTGCCTCCCCCCCCCCTATTGGGGTAATTGCAGCTGGAAGTTTAATAAAAATGTAATTTATTCCGATCGCCTAGTCATAATACATAAAGGCCTTTTTTAGCTATTAGTCTGTCCCGTTGCTAGGTGCGTGCCATCCCACCATCCTGAAATCTCTTTTTCTACTTTTTCACGTTTCTAAAGGAAACAAACAAGATTTAAAACTTGAGTCTATAATCAAAGGGAAATTCTTCAAACCCCTTGCGTCTAAAGTATAAACCTGAAACCATATAGGAAAACAAAAAGCAAAAATAAATTTTATAGACCTAACCTTATATAATTGAAAGTTAATTTCACACATTTAATGAACCAAGTTCCACTTTTTGAGTAAAGCAATCTTGCATTATAGATCAAAGTACTTGGTATGGACGAAGTGATGTTTGAACAATGAAAACAGGATGAACCATCCTATGCAAAATCTTAAGTTTCGAAATGGTGCTATGTATAAAGTTTCTCATCTCCTCGCCTTGATGCTTACTTGTCCTGTTTAGCCTAGTATTGTTACTATAGCTCATTTTCCTCTCAAATAAGTCTTTATTTTAAATTACTTTTTTTTTAATTAAGACATTTTTTATAACTTCAAATAGTTGAATATTCTTTAATTAGTTGAAATTAAATATAACTTGAGATTGATGTCGATTCTTTATAGTTCAAATATATTATGCTTTACTATCTGAGGAGCTTGTATTTTTTAGTTTTTGTAATTGATTTTTATAGGTTTTCAACAGTTGTCCTCTTCGCATTCACTGCTCAACTACGTGGGTTCATCCAATTACCAGAGATCAGCATTTATTAGTCGGTGCTGAAGAGGGTATCTACACCCTAAACCTGAACGAACTTCATGAAGCAGTATTAGATCAGCTTTTTAGTAGGAAAACTACATGGGTGACTGTAGTTAAGGATGTGTTAATTTCCTTGTCTGGTAATTATTTTCTTGTCAAAATTTCTCAAGCTGTCTGGAATGTAATTTATTGCCCAACATGAAGTTGTGTATTATATATTTTACAATGACCTGAGTTTTAAATTGTTAATATTAGTATGTATATTTTCAAAAGAAGCATTTTTATTTTCTTTCTTTGAAATTTTCCAGTCCCAATGCGTACAAATTGAAGTTTCATCTTCTTCCTTTTAAATTTTCTATTAAACACTGTAATATAGCTGATCCTTCTGGAGATTGAAGATAAAGCTTAGAGAACTGAAGTAAACGAACGCCTGTAAAAGTTAGAGGACTGTCTAGTTGAAAGCTGTACCTTTCATTTCGTTTATATCAAGCTATTCTGAGCTAGTGGTAGTTAACTTTTATCCTCCCATTCCATTTCCTTCAAAATCAGTACATCTCTGCAAATGCAGTCAGGGGAAGGAACCATTTGAGGAATCCTTCCTCAATGCGTAACGAGACTGTTTAGACATTCTTTCATTTTTCCGATATTTCCCAGGTAGAAAATGGTCCTTTTTTTGACAGGTAACACTTAACGTGTGTTCTTCAGCGGTATCTTTCAGCTGAACTATAGTACCCCATTGTCCTTTTTTTCTAGTTAAGCTTGAAGTCAATATTATTTCCTGAACTTTATAAGATATATTGTATTAAAAATCTTTCTTATGTTCTCAGATTTTCCAGTTTGGAAACTGCCTTACCTTGGTCAGCTGGAACTTGACTCGTAATGTCATTCTGTGTGAATTCTCCGTAATATCTTGTGTGTGCTTGTGTGTTTTGTTCTAAATTGGCTAAACATCTCTGTTACTCCTTGGTTGTTGCTATCTTTATTATCTATTGTCCTCATCTTTTACTGTCACCTTTGTCCTCTCTCTCTTTCGAATCTCATGGATAAATAGATTGATATAAATACAACTCCCTATTTGCCACCGTTCACATCAAATGTGAACGCTTGATGAAATATAAAGTTTATACAACAATCCACTTATATTGGTCTTCAAATTGCTTGTCAATTGCATTCAAACGGTACGTTTCAGGTAGAAATTTGAAATTTTGTGGTGGTATGGTACGAGAATAGGTAGATGAGGACGGACAGAGTTTGTATCATCTCTGAGTGTTTCTTTTTATTGCAAATGTCAGTGATTTTTTTGTACATTTCTTTTTGAAAAGCTGTGAAAAATAGCAGCTTTGAAGGAAGGGGGCTGGTGGGTCGAAAATGGATATAAGATGAAATTTCATCTTCAAAATGAAAAATTTACCAGTTCTAAAATTACCGGAACCAGTGGCGTTGCAAATTTTAAGTTTTGAACAGAGAGATAGAGATTTAAGTCCCAACAGTGAGATACGGAAAAGAGCATAGGACCCATCACGTGCGATACAATTTTTGCTCTGTTACTATCAAAAAACCATTCGATCTGTGCTTCTAATCATTTATCTTAGGGAATCTATAAAATTCATGTCCTGACTTAAATAAGCCATAATAAGTTTATATATAGACTTTTATATAGGAAGGGTGCATTGCATCCCTACTTGGGATTGCTGTTTATTGCTGCTATTACTTTCGTTCTATATTTGGTCGTTCTTATGTGTGATAGATGATGGAATTTTTTAGCCTGTTATAAATCAATAACGGATAGCTTCTTTACAAAAAGTAGGTAATTAGGAATGAATTGAGCAAAGTTTAGATTTGATTTTGTCGCAATTATCTAGCTTTCAAGATATGAATTATGGATAAAATAAAATTTATTTTTTATTCAGAGCATTAAAAGTTTTTCTATTTCAGGAACCCTTGGTAGATATTAATATTATTTAAATTATACTATTTAAACTAATGGTCGAGGTCTAGAATGTTTTCTAATGTTCTTATTGATTCAATGCTTTCTAATTTTGCTAATTTTGTTGTTTAACGAAAAATCTTCTTTTTTTCAGGAAATAAAACCCAGCAGTTATATCGACATGAATTAGTACCATTACATGCAAAAGCTGGTCCGAAATTTCCAATGACTAAACTCAACTTGCCTGAGTCTTTAATACCCCGAAAGCTTGCCATTACAGTCAGAGTTCCTGATACTCGAGGCTCTTTGAAATGTGCCACTGCCAGAAACCCTTACAATGGATACAGATACCTCTGTGGTGCCACATCTTCTGGCATTTTCTTGATGCAGTGGTATGACCCACTCAATAAATTCATGCTTTTAAAGGTTAGAAAGTGATAAATGTATCATTTCGTAGATAGATAGATAAATTGAATTTCATACAAATATAAACAACACAAATAATTAAATAAAGCCAACAGGGAGCTAAGCTCCAAAGGAAGGCTAACAATTATTACAATGAGTTCAAGTACATTAAAAATACAGATTAAGGAGATAAACTAAAAAAAATCATAACATATAGAAGAAGAAGGACAAAGGAGGCTACCCCAGCACGGCTAAATCTAAAAATAAAAGGCTAAGAAACAAATTATCAAGAAGAATCACCCCGTCATCAAAGGTTAATAATATATTCTACTAACTTAGTCTTTAAAAGTGATCGGCTATTAAGATTTTTTAATTTACTATTTAATTTTAGCCCATTTGCTATGGAAGGGATTTGGTATCTTTTTTGGAAATTTATCTCTTTCGCAATTAATCAAACGGATTCTATAGGCTCCAAAACGAGCCTACGAAGAAGCGAGTGAGCGAATAGGGAGGGGTAACAAGAATTTGTGATTTATAAAGATAACTCGCCGGAAACTGAATATCATAATGCCAGAGTGATAATTCCAATTCCCTAAGTTGATTAAGGTTTAATATATGAAGAAATAAAAATAAAGTTTTTGTTTCAGAAAGATTTTGAAGTCGTGCAGGACGATGCAAGAAAGTATCAAGGATTCTTACGGCTTTATTTTGTAATGTCTGGAGGTGTTCAAAATGATTAGAAAATGTATTTAGGTAAATAATGGGACAATATCTTAGATATGATTCTATTAAAGAATGATAAAGAATTTTAATAATTGAAAAAAGGAAAAACATACTTTAATCGAAGTAAACATCCTAAATTTTGGGCTAATTTTATACGGAGATGGTCAGAATGACTACGGAAACATAAAAGCTCATCAAGAATAAGCCCCAAATATCTATATGTCTTAACCCGTCTAATTCTATACCCAGAAACAACTAACTCATCAATCCTAACTTTAGCAACTCCTTGCTTAGATCTCCCAAAAACCATAAATTCTGTCTTAGACAAATTGAGAACTAGACAATTACAAGAAAACCACTGGTTAACTGAAATCATTTCAGACGCCATATTCTCGATCAATAATGAAGGGGTTTTAGCTTCAACAGATACCACTGTGTCATCTGCAAACAGAAGTGCTAGGCTATCCTTATAGGATAAACAAGTAGGGAAATCATTTATATATATAAAAAATAGTAACGGTCCAAGTAGAGACCCCTGGGGCACTCCAATATCATCCAGGGAGTTAGGCTGAGACAGATGGCCTTGTAGGTCTACTTGGAATCGGCGATTACGTAGATATGACTTTATTAAATCCAATGCCTTTCCACGAATTCCAGAATTACTCAATTTTTCAAACAAAACGGAATGATTTAGAGTATCAAATGCTTTTTTTATATCGTAGCAAATGCATGATACATAATTACCAGTATTCAGTGAATCATTTGTAATAAATTCAATAAATTCATATTAGTGATAAATTCATGATGAATTTATCTTTGTTTTTTTTTTTCTTTTTTGAAAATACTGAAAATTTTGAATTTATCATATGTCATTATTATAAACATGTTGGTAATTTGAATTTAGAGCAAGATTGACAATAAAATAAAAAATGGATTGCTCCAAACATAAAGAGAAAGAATTCAGAATTAATGATTGCGAGATCTTCTATCTTTAATATATTCTATTATTACCAAGCATTTCATGCTTCAGAGCCAAATTGCTGTACTCGAAAAATAACGATACAAGTTCGCTCGACTCCGATAATTTTAGAAACCGTAGTTTCAAACATCAACCAATAGAATGCTGTGATCTTTCCTATTTGGGTAAGCAGAGGAATGACCCGCAAGGCAGCGGCGTTGTACTACCAAAAGGAAGTATCTCATTTATTGGATTCTAAGCCTGGACAGTGGTACAAAAGGATAAAGCAAATGACAGGTAAAACGCAGACTGGATTGGATTTGGGCTATGATTAGCCGGACAAAGAAACTGCAGATCGCCTAAACTCGTCACTTCCACCACTAAACTCGGAGGATTTTCCGCATGCATCTCCAGATCTTATGGATATCCCAATCATCACAGAATCTCAAGTTCGCCTCAAATTGATGAAACTGAAGAGGAGCAGTATTACACCACTCGATATTCCTGTTGGCCTCGTTAAGGCTTTTCCTGAATTTTTGAGTGCTCCGTTAACTTTAATATTCATCAAGATTACAAAGTCAGGCCAGTATCAGCGAAATTGGAAAAGGGGATTCATAACCTCTATCCCCAAAAAGGAGCCCCCTGTGATTTTACTGGTGTGCGGCCTATTACGATGACATAGATTTTTGGCAAGATTTATGAAATTTTATCGCTGGGTGGCTGGAAACTTTTATTCTGCATAAAATTGAGCCTCAGCAATTCGATAATATTCCCAAGAGTTCAACAAGCCATTACTTAGTTAGTTTGCTTGATAAGATTTTAAAGCATCTAGATAAACCGGAACGCTGGGTCAACATCATCGAGATTGACTTAAAGAAAGCATTTGACCTGATCTGCCATAGAACCCTTATCCACAAGCTATTGACAAATTTTAGCGTTGATGTATATTTGATAAAAATAGTTGCAAATTTTCTTTCAGGTAGAAACAAAAAAAAAAACTAAGTATAAATCAGCCTATTCTGATCCCCTAGGCTCTCTACTTTTTTTGGTTATAGTTAATGAGTTGGCAAATGATGAGTCGGATCGCTTTAATTTCGTTGATGATTTATCCATACTGGAGCTGGGTGAAAAGAGTGTTTCAAGTGAGGCAGACAGAATGATGGCGAGTTGGTCAATCCATCTGAGGAGGGCAAAATGATCGCCAATCGTGAAAAATCGCTCATATTAACTTTCTCTTTTCTGAGGGACACTTCGTCCCTTGCTTTACAGAATTTTTCAGTTTGCATCATGGATATCAAACTCTTGGGAATATATCTCACACATGACCTGAAGTGGGAAAAACAGACACAGGAGATGATCAAACGGACAAACCTGGGGTATCCTTTCTTTAAAACTCTTTGCTCGTCAGGGTGTTCCAACCCACCACCTATTGCGTATTTTTCTTACATTTGTCAGACCGCTGGTAGAATATGCTTGTCCCGTTTGGTATTACGGCCTGACTTTGGACCAGAAGGACCGCCTGGAAAGGATCCAGTACCGAGCTCTTTTGGGAGTGTTAAAATCTCCCAAAGTCCCTTAATGCTCCCTTTTGAAACAATTTTCACTTAAAACTCTATCGACACGCCGCGATGAATTGTGTTTTAAATTTGGTGTAGGTATTTGGAAAATTCGTGAAATCCTCCCCCCTGAGCATCTCCCCCCGCGCCAAAGACTCCCGCGAAATATAGCTCAACTGGTAACAAAAATTGAGCCGGTACCAGCACGGCATATGTGGTACTCAAGTAGTTTTGTTCCCTCGTTGGTCAAGATTTTTAATTCTGCACCCACTCGTCAATAATTGAATATATTTGTGTTCTTTAGTTCATTGTTCTTTTTATTCGCTTGACTCTGTTTGACTCTGTTTAGTTTGAATCTGTGATATTTCGAATCAATGTATATTTTTGCATGACGATGGCTATGGCTCTGATTTTCATATGTTTTATATTTTTAGTGTCTTATTATGACTAAAACTGCCGCTGATCGGCATGACCGTTTTTATGGCGTTTGAAAGTAATATCGTTTTATTTATATTTATTTACCTGATGGTTACTTTAATCGGAAAATTTTTAATTGGTTACTTTAAACACCAGACTTCAACGTTAAAATAAATATGATTTAGGACAAAGCTGCCTAAATTAAGCCTATGAAGGACGATCATTTGACACAGTAGTTGGGAACAAAATTATTGCGCTTCCATCATGTGAAACATTTATCATTAAGTTTTAACACGACAATAAACAAATAATGAACAAACTAAGCTAAGACGATATTTTTTAGTTGTCACTTCTCATGACAAAATTCACCTACTTGCCTCTTCCCCTGAAAAAAATTGAAGGGTGGTTACAAAAACAAAAGAAATAAGGTTTATTGTTTCGAAAGGCTTCTATTGCATTTCTTTCCACATGCAAAAATATAATCCGATTTATTGCAGACCCCAAGATTTTGTATTTTGTCTGAGATCCCAAACACTCCACGAAGAAAATCTTAACATTTGTTGTAAAAAGAATTGTGCTAGGAAAAATAAACTTTGGTTAAATTTCTGAATTCATCAAAAAATTCTTGTGAAAAATTTTTCTGAACCATTAAGCTTTTTTAAGAAGTCCGAAATTTCAAACTTTCAAAGATTTTTTTTAACACAATGCAAAACTGTAGGCTTTAGAAAGGTTCTGGTTCTATTTCAAATTTGCTGTAAAAACATCCTGTTAATATCGCATATTTTATCCAGAGTAAAAAAAAACTATTCTTTTTTGTCTGATTTTTAGAGGTTTGAATGCTGGCTGCCTTCTCCGTTGTCCTTATTTGAAATATTTATCAGTCCTTCAAAAGAATATCCGATATGTTGCGTTGGTGTTCGAAGAGCGCTCAGTCGGAATGAGTTGAATTTTGAGCTTATTGATCTTAATGAGTCTCAGCCAGGATCCACATGGCTCCAGCGCGAAGAAGATGATGATATGGACGGGACAGGTATTTCAAAATCCTTAATCTTTTCTTGTCACAACCCTCATACTTAATTACAAACAGCGTGGTAAAACAGTGCTTATTGACCTTTTTTAAACTCCATTATTTTTCTTCCGTTTCGATTGCTCTAATGGCTAAATCTTAGTAAAAGTTAAATAGTTGTGAGTGAGCTACTAATGACGAATAGGCTTGCCTGCAAGCATCCTTTTGGTTATTGTACTTGGTTTCAACTGTTTATCTTTGATATATGTCATTGCTGTACATAAAAGATTATAATGTAGTGGAACATGTATATACACATCTTTTAAAGCTGAAAAAATATCAAAATATATAGCAGTAGCCTTTAAGTACGCGAGGTAGGGGTTGGGGAGTTGGCCCTTTTCCCCTCCCCTCCTTAAAAATTTAGTTATAAACACTGTTATATAATTTCTTTTACTTTCAATATTATTTTCCCTGTTTTGCTACTTTTTTTAATATTCGCCTCCTCCTCCTTCCGCCTCGACACGTCTCCGAATTATGTTGGCGGTTAATCAGAGCTATTTAAATTACTAAGATGTAGTGTGCTTCTAAGGAGTGTCTAAAAAAGAACGCCGGATTTGAATATACTATGAATCGAATTTACCATAAGTTTACACCCTTATTTACGAATCTACACGACAAGTATTAGCCTGGAAAATAAAAGCACAGTATCAAAACCTAACCTCAATGATCCATGACAACAAAACTTGCCAAAAAAAAATGTTCCCAACAACAACAAATCAAAATAACAGGCTTTTCAAATCCGGTGTTCTTTTTTAGACACTCTTTAGTTTCTCCAGTTTTCTGTAGTAACAGTTACCTGCATAATTATTTTCGTTTTTCTTTTGTTTTAACTTTTGTTTCCATCTTCTTACAAATAATTATTTCATGTATGGATTTTTTCTCAACCTAATTTATGATAGATTATCATTCAAATGAGTACCCTAAAAATATTCTTGGACAATTTCTTTGAAATAACTTAATATATCTTCCTCAATTTTTTAGGTGCCTACTTTTCAGAGTCATAATTGACTATGCTCATTGCCATGGCTTCTAGTATCCTAAACTTACATCTAAAAATGATTTAGTTATTCTTCCAAAGGGTTTTCAACTGTGGAAAAGCCCTTGTGCCTTGGCTATTCTACTTTTTACGTTCCCATAGTGTTTACGTTATCTTTTCATTTAAATTAAGTGACTTTGCATCTCTTAGTTACTACAGTGTCTCTTAGTCTAATAAGCATCATCATGCTTAGTAATTTACTTCCTACCGAAATCACCTTTCTTATAAACCTGCTTAATTGCTATTTCTCCTATAACTACTTGGTACTTACCCATTGTCAAAAGTCGTATTGATAACTATTAGTATCTTATCCCTTACTTCTTAACCACGATATTTCAAAAACTCATTTACCGTACTATCAGCTTAACCTTATTATTTTCTCTTTTATCAATACGTCTTTAACTCCTCTTTACTCAAGGAGTCTTTCTTCATTTCTAAGTTATCAAACATTTTTCTCTTGCTATTATTAATGTTATTTTCTACCACTTTATCACGGTTTAGCCCACTCTTAAAATGTTCTGTTTACCTCTCCTTGCTATTCTTTATTACTAGTGTAATCTCCATCTTTAGCTTTAAGTGGGTAGTGCTGGCGTGGCTGTTGATTTTTCAGCTCTTAACTTACCAATACAATCTCTTACTATCTATAATGTCTAGCTGAATCTTCCAGCTCCTGAACAATATTATCAAAAGTCTCTATTTTAAAGCTCCTTAATTCACTGTTTAATTCATTGTCTACTACTATCGTGTTTTTGTTAGGTTTATCGCGAAGAAACTTTGTTTTATATATAAAAAGTCCTTACCTCTTATGTGAAGTTTAAAGCTTTTCCGCCAAAATCCTTACCTGTTATCAAAGCTTTCATCCCTCAAACACTGTCTGCTTTCTAACTATTTTCCTAAATTTATTCCGTTCAATATGAGATCTTATTCTAAAATTACCAAATCTAATTCTAATCGCATTCAAAACATCATCATCAAATGTCAGGATCAAAGTATGGATTGCAGAATAATTAGGTTTTGTCGCCGTTTCGTAAAAAAACGCAGCACACACAGTACGCCTCACATAAAAATATTTTTCCAAAAAAATAGTTCCCTTCCACAATACGACCGGCCAGTAGTGTTTCTCAACATGTACCTATATTATCTTTTATCCGTCGCCTTACCTTAAAGTATGAAATAGTATTTTTTTTTCCTGCGTAACCGAAAGGACTAGCTACGTATAATGAAGAAAATGACATCAAAATGACTTTTTTACTTTTCAGAGTAAGCCTTACTTTGTCAAGGTCATATTTCAATGTCTAAAGTAAGGAGATAATGGAGATATAAGTGATAATAGATATAAAGGAGATAATGCATCATGAAAAAAGGGTACTAATTATTAAGTTTTAAAAACTCAAATAACTCAAAAGATACCAATAACTCAACTTGAAGTATTCCAAATTTAAAGTGACTTGTAATTAATTATAATACAATTAAAACTTTCAGTAGCAATATATGACCAAATATTACTCCTTGGGCATACCGGCAAAATTTCTGACGAAATGAAACCTGCCCCCATATGAGAGAGGACACATTGCTCCAGATCAGACAGAAAACGGTCTAGCATTTTCAGATTAATTATACCAGCACCTGGTTGCCTGGCTTCGTTTAAAACAACTGAACGGACCAGATTATCGAATGCTGACGATGTATCGGCGAAAGGGCATCGGGAATCAACAAAAAGGATTGTTA
>JAQQPU010002333.1:5207-21102 GCA_029168905.1 Artemia sp. Kazakhstan ARC1039 | reverse complement strand
GTTAAATATTTAAATACAGGATTTTATAACCTCTAGATGTGTATTTGTGCAGTCACACTCACCTACACACAAAAATAGGTAGGTATGCGCGTTCATCTTATTCGTCGCAATAAAGATAATAAATACATAAACAGAGTACCCTGGTACCTATTTCGCAAATAATTACTTCTGGCTGCCAAAAGTCAAATGTGTGTGAATGATTACCAACTCAGAATGAAAAGTTAACAGCGAATGAAACAATGATGAAAAGGGTTCCATTGCAACTGAACCACCGTGTAACTCAACCACCGTGCAACTGAACCACCACGCAACTGAACCACCGTGCAACTAAACCCCGTGTAACTGAACTCTCGTGAAACTGAACCCCATTTAACTGAGCCCTCGTGCAACTCAACACCATTTAACTAAACCCCCGTGCAACTGAACTTTCGTGCAACTCAAACACCGTACTTACATTGGGTAAAACAAAGTTAGAATCTTTACATGTTTAACCTTGTTGGAATTGTTTGCTTTTTAAAGTCATAACATAAATGACTGTCAAGATGATTCATAAAAGAACTCTGATGTGTTGTCACAAAAAAAAAGAAAATTGGACGTCACAAACTCTTAAAGGTAGATTTATTTCTCGTTTTTTAATGGCTGTTAATGGGGTTTCCCTTCGCCCTGTCACTGTCTACGGGTCTAGGCGTTAACCCCCCCCCCCCAAGGAAAATCCCTCCCCTGGAAAATACCCATTTGCAGAAAATAGGGTTTTCCAAATTGGAATATTTTATTTGGGTTCTGTTATTTTTTAGTTTAGCTGAGAAGTGCTAAGGAAAGTGGAAAAGAGGAATTTATGTTTAAGTCTTACCCCTTCCTCCATGCAAAAATGTTTGTCTGGTGGAAAATCCTCCAGAAACTCTCCCACCCCCTTCAGAAAACTCCCACGCGAAAAATGTCCGTATGTTTCCCAATAACAAACACTAACTGTAAGCAATGGACTAATTACAAAACTTAAAAAGGTACTTCTGCAATGAGGTTCAATGATTGGTTTGTTGCTAGGAGAGGGATATACCCCAAAGGGTGCATTTTAATGCCAAAACATCTCAACTCTCATTGAGCCTTCGGATAAATACAGAATTAGCTCTAGGGGAGAGGGGAGAGGAGGATGGAGGTAGAAATTAGCTATAATCCCCAGGCAGTTCTAGTCTTTTTTTATAAGTCGAAAGTGATTGGATACCAACCAACCGAAAGGGCTATTTTTCGGGGGGGGGGGATTTTTTTTAGGGAGGGTTTTTTGGGGGGGGGTGGGTGGGTATTTTCCGCCAAGTGGTGTTTCCCGGAGGTACTTTCCACAGGTGTTTTTCCCGGGGGGGGGGTGCTGGTTGCCCTCCAATCACTTTTTATTTTTAAAAAGGGCATTAAAACTTCAGTTTCCAATCGAACAATAAAACGTGATTAACAAAAACCCCCACAGTACTCGGGGCAAGAACTGTAGTCAATAGCAATTTACCCGTTAAAATTTAAGAATTTTATAGAAGAGATGGTCGTACAAACTTTGGAGAAGGCTCATTCGATTGGAAATTGAAATTTCAAGTTCATTTTTGAAGAATCAAAGGTAGTCAGAGGACAATCAACCTTTCCCTCTTAACCGCCATTTTCCCCCAAATGCATCCGATCAATTTTTTTTTTCAAAATAGTCTAAAGATCAAATAACCATGCCTCAGGGGCTAACAACCCCACCAGCAGCTCCTGGAGCAAGGGCTGTAGTTTAAGCTTGGGGTGAGGGGTTCTCATTCAATTGGAAATCAAAAGTTCCAGTGCCCTTTTCATGAGTTAAAAGTGATCGAAGGGCTTCCACCCCACCCTCTTTTTTTCCCAAATACATTTGATCGATAATTTTGAGATGATCATTTTATTTAAAACAGATCAAAGGTTAAATAAACTATGCCTCCAGAGTTCACAGCCCCTGGAGCAAGGGCTGTAAGTTATGCAAGTCGCCTATTATTAACATACAAGGTGTTTTTTTTTCAAAAAGAGAGGGCATATTTGATCCTATAAATAAAAAGAAACTATGGAGCATTAAGGTCAGACCTTAGGGAAATGTCAAGAAGAATGCCAAACACAATCAAGAGACATTTTTCCTTTATTGGTTGTGAGAAGGAAATACCAGCAATATCTAGAATGACTGATGGTATCAGCCATCACATCGTTCGGAAAATGTTTAGGAGCATCTCTAACTAAATCAAGAGGTACTTTGTGTATCCAGTTTTACAAGACGACTTATCTGCAATGTGTCGAGAAAAGCTGAGGGTATAAACCTGAGGGTATGAAGTTGAAACTTTCTAATTATGCTGAAAGAATGTTGAAAAAAAGGCTAAAGTACAACCAGTCCCCCTCCCATATCCTTTTTAGCTGCAATCTCCTCAAAGACATCTGATCAAAACCTGGTATCTAGATTGAAAAAGGTCAAATATTTTAAATACATATATTTATTACTTAACATCCAAAAACGTCTGATTCATCTAAAAAAAAAAAGAAATAAAATCAGCTTTAATGGTTTGTGACATCAGATCTTCTTCTTTTGCAAAAAAAAACAAAGCTTTTATATGAATGATCTTGACAGGTGTTTATATCATGACTTTAAGAAACAAACAATTCCAACAAGGTTGAACATGTATAAATTTCAACTTGTGTTTTATCCAATTATATTGCCTCATTTTTTTAGAATACTGAAAAATGAGTCAGTGGTTCAGATACACGAGGGTTTAGTTAAATGGGGTTCAGTTACCTGGTGGTTCAGTTACACGAGGGTTCAGTTGCACAGGGGTTCAGTTGCAAGGTGGTTCTGTTACACGGTGGTTCAGTTACATGGTGGTTCAGTTACAGGGGTTCAGTTACACGGTGGTTCAGTTACACGCACACCGTTGAAAAGTTAGGATTCTGAATGTTATCGAATCAAGGCAAAATTAGCCAAGCAGACAGGGTGAGTTTTGTCAGTCTGACAAAATTCTATCAAGGAGATGTAGCATGTCGTCAGAGAGAAATTAAGATAAGGTATACTAGCTTAATTATAACTATGGATTAGATATGTAATATATAGCCTATATATATGAGAGCACTCGTAATTGCATTAAGGTTTAAAGATACAATACGGGTTTGACACAATAATCAAACATTTTTTGGGTGGGTTTTTTAAAAAGTTCGTGGTAACTAACTGTAAGTAAGGAGCGATGCGGCTCAATAGCAACCGAAACTGCAAAAAAAAACAGAATTTTGAGATGAATAGTTATATCAAAAGAATTTGAAAACAATTTTTAAAACTTCTAAAATACACTCTTATGTCATTCGTAACAGCAGTTAAAGAAAAGTGAAGTGTTTTGAGTAGTATCATGGGTACTTGTATAAAATACCCCCTACCGCTATAGTTGATCATTCATTTACGCATTACAGAACCAGTTTTTTGTTAGTTTCTTTCAGCTTACTGTGAGACAAAACAAAGAGAAGTGACAGAATAAATGGAAAATATATAATTTAGGCTATATATTTTCACATTGGGGGGGGGGGGGATATTTGGACAGTGTGAAGTTAGAAAACAATTCTTACTATATAATATGCAGAATAATCGTACCTTACACTTTAGGCATGCAGACCCGCTATACTTTACCCCCATTCCTAATGTGCAAATATATAGCTCAAATTTATTTCTCAAGTATTATATTTTTATCATACTTAGTATATTTCATTAGGATTGAGCGTCAGAAAAACATATTAGAAGAATATTAGGTAGGGGTATTTCATACAGGTACCGTAAAATGAATAAGTATTTTAGGAGTTGTAAAAGTAGCTTTCAGACTTTTATAGTGTTTCCTTCGGAGGAGGGCAACCATTGCACTAGTACATCGTTTTTAAATCTTTTCAAATAATATTTTGGTAAATAATAAGATGAAATAGGTTCCAGACTTCAGAAATACTAACTAAAATTCTTTGAGTCTGGGCAAGCTACTTATTATATTATCAAACATGTCAAGAAATAGAAGAATCCAGCAATTCAGAAAATGAAACTTTCACGACTACAGCCTATACAAGCTGGAAATATGTTTTAATGTACCTACATCAGGCCATCCCTACCTTCTTATAGTAAACATTGCAGCTCATATTTTGCTCTCACATTTGTGCCTATTTACTACAACTAACAACTCACCTTAGCACCAAGCCGCCCGCGACCAACACGGCTATTTACGCTCCTCCTCCATCCTTCATCTATTCCTAGCCTTCCTCTTTACACCCTCCTAGGAAATTCATACTTTCCTTAAATCTTTCTTTAAGACATCCTCCCACCCCAAACCGCGGACGACCTGATTTCCGTTTGTGCCTATATTAATGTCATAACTGTTAATTTCTGTTTACATTTAAAAATCTTAAATTTTCTTCTATCCTAAATTGTTTTAAAAACAATATCTTATAATATTTTGTTTGCTGACTGTCAGTGATATAATTCATTAAGGTGAATAAGAAAGGTAAAATACCCTTACTCTACCTTACTGTGTTGCAACTAATGAACTAATTAAAAAAAATTGTAAAGAGGATTTTTTGTTTCTCTTAGTGATAGAAAAATAGTAAAAAAAACTTTTCACCTTTTTCTCATATTTAAACTACATACACATGAAAAAAATTTATAGATACTTTTTTTGTTTCTCATAGTAGTAAAAAAATAGTGAGAAGTCATGCAAAAGACAATATTTTACCTTATTTCTTATATAACTTTTGCCTGTGCTCAGCTTAGAAATTCCTGTTCTATTGAGACTCTGGAAGCTTTTTGCTGAGCTTTTGCTCCCACATATTTGACAATGCACTAGGCTTTTTTGGATTTAATTTGTTGGAAGTTAGACATCCAAGAAAAAATGAACGGGTTATAAGGCTTAAAGTTTATATTTTTAAGCAAGATGAGGGTAGTTCATCGTCTCAAAACAAGTTTAGATATTAGAAATCTTCAAATGTACCCAAAACTCTATTTTGTTCCTTGAAAATTTCAGATCTAAACTTGACAATGTTATGGGTTGCACATTATGCACAATGTTATGTTTTTCAAAGGCTCTGGCTTATTTTGGCTCACCTTCAGGCGACACTGGATTTTCTAGTCTAATCAATTGTCAGTGTTCCACCGTAACGACATTTTAGTTTGTTTTTTATTTCTTTTGTAATTAAATAGTCAATTATTGTATGTAATATGTTATTTTCATTTGATTTTAGGATCAAAATAATTTTAAATAATTTCCATGAATAAATGGCTGAACTTAGATAATGGTAATGATGCAGATGAGAATGCTACAAACTCTCCTCAGACAGGACAAAGCATTGAGAAAGAGGCAGCTAATGTCCGAAAAAGAAAAACAACTGATATTACTAAATCGGCTCAGTTGTTAGTATATGTCACGTACCTTTATGAAGAAAGCGTGGAGGAAGAATTGTTATTTTGTCGTCCTATGAAAAACCATACTACAGGAAGACATATATTGTACAGTTGACGAATTTTTAAAGACTGAAGGTCTAGAATGGAAAAATTGCTGTGGAATATGCACAGATATTCCACACTTATCTTCAAGACGAACCTTCCGGTACACGTACTTTGTTACGACTTATCTCTTCGGATAAGAGAGTGACGGGCGATGTGTATATTTCTCAGAACCTTCTTCTTATAATGAGGACTCATACAAAACCTCTATATTATTATAGGGGGGAGGTGGATTTAGAAGTAAGACTTGATACACTGAAGAAGGCTCTGAGAATTGTACACATCGCCCGTCGCTCTCTTGTCCGAAGAAATAAGTCGCATATGTTTTTGCCCGATGACCGGAAAAAACATTGGTTTTAAATCATTTTTTCCAGCTGCTCATTATGAACATATAACTTTTACTCATTGCCTTATTCACCGAGAGGCCCTTGCAGCAAAAAAGTTAGCACCAGAGTTGAACGATGTGCTTCAGAATGCTGTTAAGATTATAATTTTATTAAGAACCATGCCCTTAACAGCAGCTTACTTTCTAATCTTTGTAAGGATATGGATTCCGTCTTTACAACTTTATTATTATATGCAGAAGTAAGATGGTTGTCAAGAGGTCAAAGTTTAAGAAGATTTTTATTATTAAAGGATGAAATTGAAATATTTTTAACCGAACGAAAATGTGAACTTACAGCTTTTCTTCAAAACGACTTATGGCTATCCAAGCTTTGTCGGATATGTTTGCGAAATTAAACGATCTCAACTTGTCTCTTCAAGGAAAAACTTGCGATATATTTACTTCTAATGATAAAATTGAAAGCTTTATTACAAAGATTATAATTTGGAAAGATAGAATAGAAAAAAATCGTTCGAAATGTTTTCCAGTGTCGACAATTTTATAATCGAGAGAAATCATTGTAAAACTTTTATTACAAAAATTATTGTATATCACTTAAAAGCGCTAGAAACCCAGTTCCGTACATATTTTATATTGAATATTGATTTCAAAAAGGTAGCTTGAATTTAAAATCCGTATTTTATTGATTTGACTGAGATTGATCACCTTCCACTTAAAGCTCAAGAGGAATTTGCTGAGTTTTCGAGTGATTCAAACTTAAAACTACAATTTCCGAAAAAGCCCTTGGCTGAATTCTGGATCAGAGCTAGAACTGAATTTCCCACAATTGCACATATGGCATTAAATGTTCTTCTACCAATTCAACACCACATATTTATGTGAAGTTACTTTCTCAGCTTTAATACATATCAAACCACAATATCGTTTATCGCTAAAAAATGTTGAAGAGGTCTTACGTCTAGCAGTGTCAAACCTTCTACCAAGATTTAACTTGTTATGCAAAAAAAAAACAGGCACATCCATCTCACTAAAGTTTTTCCTTCCATTTTAATTTAATATTTACCACCCAACGAATGCGTTCATATATATTCGATTGAAATAAGACAGTCAGAATTCTCTTTTATTTATGTGATTGCAAAAAATACAATTTTGATAAAAAAAATAGAGCATTATAATTTTTGTAAGTACAATAAAGACAACTTTTTAACTTTTGTGGAATTTTTATTTTAGATTTTTGCATGTTTCTAAACGAATTCTAAAACTATATATATATTTTCATGTGTATATATAAATTGCTACCTAATAAATGAATCATCAAAAAATATTTATTTATCTTTCTTTTATATTTATATGGGGTCACCAGGAAACTTGCAATCATAAATGGGGTGGCAAATAAAAGAAATTTAGGAGGCCCTGTTCTAAACCATTAACATTACATCGTGGCACAAAAATTATTGAAAATTTCATATTATAAGTTCCATGTAACCTGCAGACACAGCAGATAATTTGTTTGTTAGATCCATGTTTATAAAATATAAGTCCAAAATAGGGATAAAATCCTTTTTAATAGACAGTGTATAATAAATTTCACAAAAAATACCAGATATTCCGGTCACATATACAGTGACCGTCATCAGTAGTAAATCAGTTTTACTACTGATGACGGTCACTGTATATGTGACCGAAATATCTGGTATTTTTTGTGAAATTTATTATACGCTGTCTATTAAAAAGGATTTCATCCCTATTTTGGACTTTTATTTTATCGTCATGGAAAGGCATTGTGGTCTCCGAAATTATCTAGATCCATGTTTGTTTTGACAGTACAGTGTCCGATCATTCTCTGTCGACGTGTCGGCTGATAATCAGCATCAATTCAAAATTTTGTTCTGTAGTGTTTTTTCCCCTTTCTATGTCGACTGGGAATAGCAATTCGATCGCAGTTATTGGCAGATATTTTAAATTTGATACTTTGACGGTATTAGTACTGAACCAACGTTCTGTGGTGGCGAAATGGGTTTGATCTCAGCATGGTAATATGGAACCCAGACTTCAAAGTCAGTTGTAACAGCATACTGTATGGCTGATGCAAGAACCTTAGTAGTCAAGAAGCGGCGTTAATCCAACACACAATACCCAAATCGACCAACTGTTGGCTTTCATTAAGTTAATTGATCTAATGCGTCTTACCAGTCTTGAAAACAAACAAACAGTCGTTATCTTTTTAACACATGCCATCAATTCACTTGTATAAACATTCCTTGCGTTAATAGCTCAAAGATAATAGCTCGTATTTTGAGCTCAACCTATGTGCTCTCGATGGAACCTTTCATGGAAAGGAATTTCTAATGGCTACAAAAAGGGCTACACTGAGGATAGACGAATTAGAAGTTAATATTGAAATACCCAGATCCATCATCTCAGCACTGTATCCCTTCTTTAGTAAGAAAACAGTGGCTACAGGCGACTCAAGTACTAAGCACCTTCTTTGTTGAAAATTGGTTCTGTGGCTTCCTAAGACATGTTTTGGTACAGCTCCTGGTATCTTACCGACCCTCGGTGCGGCTTACTGACTTTTACGCAGACGTTAGAGCCTCATACCAACCTAGGTGTGATAAATATACAGCTTTTGTTTATGTTCGATCGAAGTAAATCTGATTTACCTTATGTTTTCTCGATACTGCTAGTTCTTGTCGTGCAAAAAAAAAAAAAAAAAAAACAGTTTTCTTGTTTTTCAAACAGCGGATTGGAATTTTCATGTACAGATTTTTCCGACAATGGTGATTCCAATCTTGCACTTTTTATTCATCCGACACCTTTTTTGAGGCGTTGTAGGTTCTTTTTCAAAATTTCCAACAGTTTGTTTCTGCATTAAACTTTTACTATTAAGACTAATCAAAATAATGTTTATAATCTTGAAGTAGTTAGTAATGGCAATTTTTTCTCACTAGACAGCTTTTTTTGAAAATACCTTTCTAAACATCCGGTTACTACAGGCTCGAACAATGGAGGAAACATCAATTTGTTCCATTTCATCTTCCAAAAATAATTTCGTTATATGCTGTAGGGTATTATGGGAGTAACTATGAGTTTACACTCATATCTACATTAATAAGGAAGTAGTGAGATGCTGAAAATTCTTTAAATTTACAATAGTTGTTCTACCATCATCTGCTCATTCATTCTGCCATAATGGTTCTAAACTCTTAAATAAGAAATTATTTTACTGGGGAAGGGAGGAGGTGGATTTGCTCGGAGAGATAAATTATCTACGACTTCGCATGAGATATATGCGGGAGGCATTAAGTCAAAGCTTAAGTTGATTAGGAGCAGAAACTGAGGAGGGGGCTCCTCCTATGACGGTTTTTTTTGGATTCCTAGTTATTACAAATAAAAAGCTATTTTTATTTACATTCTATGGTCTTGTAAAAAAAATAAAACAACAGCGAAAAAAAAAAAATCAATTTCAGAATAATAATTACACTAAGAAGGGGCAAATATTTCCATAGTTAAAGAAATAATCACATTCAAAGGTTGCGTGTCGGGCTGTAATACACTATCTCAACTGTAAAATGAAGGGTCAAGAGTCGGTCTGTCAAATGCATGGAGGAATTTCCCACTTTTTCCATTCTTTACAAAAAGACAGAGGCATAACACAACAGCATACAGGGGATTGAAAATAGTCAAGGATTCCCCTGCAGATTCGTTGAAGAGTTCCTTCAGAAAGAAAAAATCAAAAACAGCAGCTAAAAAATTAATTTCGATACTCTTTCACTAAACGGACTCATTTATCTAGTGTATATGCAATGTCAAACTGGAGACGCGACGACAAACCCGTTTTAATGGGATGATTCAAGACACCACTGTAGAGAAATACAATGCATAGCGTGGTTTTAATTGCGTATAAAATATTAGGTTTTGTTTTGGTTTTTTTTTTTAAGATTATCTTAAGGGGTTCGTGGTTGGAGTTTTCAGCCTTCCCAACCATTAAAAATTCTTCACCCCCCCCCCCCCACACACTTGGTCTGATCCCTGTATTATCATGCGCAAAATAATATGTAATAACGATAAGAGATAATATACTTTATTATTATGAGCAAAATAATACAATTTAACTAAATTCTTACTAAATTTGCAATAGCACCAGCAAAAATGGTGATTGGAATCAACCACATTTATCATCGGACATACCGAAGTTGCATACAAAATATTCCAACCAACAGATAAACAAGAAAGTACGAAATTAAATACATACACAATTAGCAAATTCAACAGTTATTTTCCCAATCAAATTATTAAAGTCAATTAGCAAATAAACTTAAAATAGTTCTATTCAATAGTCGAATGATACAAGTAAAAGATGAGAAATTCACATGGAAAGAGCATAAATCTAAGACAACAATTCGACAGGATTTGAGGACAAGAAGTTCAACAAACCTTGAACAGCTAGGCTTTCCTTACAGGGATACTTAAAAGATGAATATTAGGCGTGAAAAAAATAACAGCTGGTTAATCTAGATCATCCTTTGAACGAGAATACAGATAAACACCAAACAAAATGATAGTGTCTGGACTGGAATGGAATCCAAGTTTGAAAACATGCATTGACAAAATGTGTGATAAACAGGCGCTTGACAATTTAAAATTCTGCTAAATAACATACATAGCTTTTTTTAAACTTTGGGAATGGAATTTATTGAAAACCATCATTGTGTATTATTAAAGCAAGCATATATAAATTATTTTGATACCCCGTAAATAAGAAAAAAATAATACTATAGAATAAAAAGCTAAAAAAAAAATATTTGATTTTAAAATTGGTTTCTCAATTCTAAACTCTTCAACATCCCGGTACAACTCAGATAAGAGCTAAACTAATAAATGAACTAAACATCATTAAAAGCCTCTTTCACTCTTATTAATTTCAAGCCTTTGACTGGAAAGCCTAGCCTGTAAGTTCTAAGCTCAAATTGAGGATCAGAATCTGCAAGACACAGATACGAATCTTCAATAAATGAATCGAAAGATTGTATTCCGCTTACATTACCACTATCACCTGAAATCAATCTCTGACGACTCAAAAAGGGAGACGTTTCTCCTTTATGAATGGGAGTTGAAAACGTTAGCCGACGAACAGGTTTTCTTCTTTTTACACTCTTTTGTCCTTCCAATGGCGTCATCATCAAGGAAAAATTGTTGATCATTTCCTCAACATTTTCATTTACTTCTGAAAGAGTTGCATTTTGTGAGTTAGAGACTTGAAACTCCATCGTAAGCAGTCGAGTCCGTCTACATCCCAGTTGGTTATAAACTCGCGTAGAAGCTAATTCTTGGTTTGTAGATAAACAGATGTGCAAGTTTGTTATTGGCACCCTCTTGGCAAAGAATCCCGTGGCACCATGGGAAAGTAGTCCACTATAAAAGACAGTTTTATTTTGGTATGTTACTGTTATATCGATAGAAAATCTATACTAATGTATTCACATACGTTTCCAAGAAATGTGTCTTGAGCACAGAAGATCTATAGTATGAACTAAGTGGATGTCAAATGATGGTTATGAAAAAACTTACTGATCATCAAGAAAATGCACCAGACGGTTTAATGTAGAAAAAAATATTGGTCTTTTAGCATCGATAGTAGTAATAATGTTAGTAGTAGTAGTGGGATCAGCAGTAAGAACAGTAGTCACAGTAGTTGCAGTTTCAGTATGGTCATATTGCCTTTTGATCAGTTGAGCCTCCTTCTTATCATGCCCTGAAAGTTTCAGATTAATAGCTTAAGCTATTCCTGAGATATTGCTGAAACACTCTTCTGACAACCTACATACACATAGTATGTTTTGATTTGGTTTAACATATAAATTTGCACCTTAATATCATAATAGTAGTAGTTTCAGTAGCACTAGTGGTAGTAATAGAAGAAGCAGTAGTAGCATTAGCAAGAGCATTAGTAGTAGTTTGAACATAGTACCTTGTGTCTTTTTTTTAGTTCAACATCCCCCTCAACATTGTCTGAAAGTTTCAACTTAATACTCTAAGCTGTTCCTGAGATATTTCTGATACGAATTTTGGAAATCTGCAAGTACAACGCGTGTTAAGATTTAGTTCAACTTCCCTCTAAACAATCCCTGAAAGTTTCATCTCAACACCCTCAGCCTCAGCAGTATTAGTAGTTGTAGTAGTAGCATGCGCATAGTGCCTTTTCGCTAGTTCAACATTCCCCTCAACCTGCATTGAAAATTTCAACTTAATATTAAAGAATAAAAAGTGAAGAAATTAGAATCGAAAACGGGTATTATAAGGCCGACAAAAATACTAGACAAACCCCATTCTCGATCTTCATTTCTTTATTTTTATTCTTTGTTATGGCAGGCCAATGTTGTTACGAAATTACATTCAACTTAGTGCTCTAAGCAATTTTCTGTATATTGCTGATGCATCCTTTTGACAACCTGCATGCACACAGTGTGTTTTTATGTAGCTGCCTCCTAAACATTCCCTGAGAGTTTCACCCTAATACCCTTAGCCTCAGTAATAGTAGTCAAAGTCGTAGTCGCAGCAGTAGTATTAGAACGAAGTAGCAATAGTAGTAGTAGTAGGTAGTTATTATTTTCGTTTATTTAATACCAATCATAAAAACACTTAGCATAAACACTTCTCTTCCAAATGCCACAGCATGATATGGAGGAAGAATAATCAAACAAATCCCCAAAAAGAAAAAGAAATAATAATAATTAACACTAACCTCAGATGGGGGTTGAAAAATCAAAACATAAATACAACATCATGTACTCTGCTATCACTAACTTAATACTCAACTCCTTCCTTAACACACATCAATCGAAATAAAATACTAATTTTAATGACTTAATACCATTTCAATATATAAATTATGTATCCTATTATGTGGATCATTAAGGTAGTAGCAGTAGTAGTAGTAGTATGCACTTATAGTCTTTCGGTTAGTTGAACACCCTCCTCATATACTCCGAAAGTTTCAATTGAATACCTTAAGATGTTCCTGAGATATTGGTTATGCACCCTTTTGACAAACGACATGCACATAGTATGTTTTGATTTAATTCAAGATTTCCTGAAATTTTCACCTTAATACCATTAACCTTAATAGTAGTAGTATCAGTAACATTAGTGGTAGCAGTAGAAGTAGTGGTAGTAATAGCAGCAGCAGTAGCATTATGTACACAGTGCCTGTTGGTCAGTTCAACATCACTCTTACCATTACCTGAAGTTTCAACTTAATACTCAAAGCTGTTCCAAGGTATTACTGATATGCCTTTTTGACAGCCTGCATGCACATAGGGTATTTTGATTTCTTTCAACTTCTCCCTTAGCATTCCCCTTAAATATTCACATTAATACCCTTAGTCTTAGTAGTAGTCACATTAGAAGTATCATTAGTATAGTAGTAGCAGTAGTAATAGTAGTAGTACATGCACATATTCCTTTCTGGCCAATTGAATATCCTCCTAGTAGATTTTTGGAATAACTTTTGAATAATCTTGCTATAAAATTTCAGATGGATGGGCAAGGGTTTTCTATACATATAGATTGAAAATATATATGATTTTGCTGTTTTGATGTTATACTCAAAGCTGTTCCAAGATATTGCTGATATGCCTTTTTGACAGCCTGCATGCACATAGGGTATTTTGATTTCTTTCAACTTTTCCCATAGCATTCCCCTTAAATATTCACATTAATACCCTTAGTCTTAGTAGTAGTCACATTAGAAGTATCATTGGTATAGTAGCAGCAGTAGTAATAGTTGTAGTACATGCACATATTCCCTTCTGGCCAATTGAATATCCTCCTAGTAGATTTTTGGAATAACTTTTGAATAATCTTGCAATAAAATTTCAGATGGATGGGCAAGGGTTTTCTATACATATAGATTGAAAATATATATGATTTTGCTGTTATACTCAAAGCTGTTCCAAGATATTGCTGATATGCCTTTTTGACAGCCTGCATGCACATAGGGTATTTTGATTTCTTTCAACTTTTCCCTTAGTATTCCCCTGAAATTTTCACATTAACACCCTTAGTCTTAGCAGTAGTCACATTAGAAGAAGTATTATTAGTAGTAGTAGCAGCAGTAGTAAAAGTAGTAGTACATGCACATATTCCCCTCTGGTCAATTGAATATCTTCCTCTTCATGCCCTGAAAGTTTTAACTTAATAACTTAATGGCTTAAGGCCTATGCCATTCCTGAGATACGCCCTTGTAACAATCTGCATGCATATAGCATGTTTTAATTTAATTCAAAACTACCCTCAACCTTTCATTAAAGCTTCACCTTAATACCCTTAGCCCTTTTGGAGGCCAAGGATCCAATATAACCCTTCCCCCATCTTTCTAAATAGCAAATGTAAACAAAGGGCAAATTGCGTGACCTGCAGCCTTGCCCTAAGAGCTGTAGGGGTATTGTCACCCTAGAGGCATAGTTATTGGACCTTTCCATTATGCTGAACAAAATAGCTATCTCAAAATATTAACCAAATGTCTTTGGAGAAAATAGGGCATATGAGGGGGGCTGCTTACCCTCCAATCACTTTCAACTCTTAAAAGGCAATAGAATTTTCAATTTTCAATCAAACGAGCCTTGTCCAAAGTTCCTACAAAAACTCCTTCAATAAAAAGTAAATTGATAAAAGAAACAAAAATATATTGGTTAGATCCCACTGTGCTCTTTACTTAGGCAGTGTGATTGTGCTGCCTAAGATTAGAAAAATTTGGTTTTTTACTCATTAATGAAGAAGATTGAAAGTTCACCTTAAGACTTTTGACTGCAATTTCACTGGTGCAATGCTTTCCTTTGGGTTGTTTTCAAGTCTTGGTATTTTTATACAGATACCAGCTTTAGATGATGCAATTGTTCCACCAAGAAATATGTACAATTTTTCATCGTTTTTGGCAATCTCAAGTCCAGAGTTTACAGCCTAGAATATAAAACAATTTCCTTCAGTAAGAATTTCTTAGAAATGGTACTGATGACCCAAAAAATATGACTTTTTCCGTAAAAACTTTCTGTATCTCACCAAAAATAGTTGCTTCCAAATGGTAGTTACTTAAGTATTTAATAAGTGATTCAGCAAGCTAATGGACAGGAATTAGACAAACTACTTAAATACTGTTGGTTTCTATTAGGTTAGCCTCTAATATCCACTAGAATGGCAAAAATTCAACCTCCAACATTTTTAATCAATTAAATCATGCTTGCATACTGTAGCAATAGACTACTTGACAAATAGTTGAGCACCTACAGTAATTACTTCTTGAACAATACTTTCTTTTATTTTTGATTAAAGTCCATTAGCAGGCCAAAGAAAAGCATTGAAGAAAAGATTTTTATATGACTTAGTACTATGGCCTTTAATATCCACGCCAATTTTAACCGCTAATAATCTTAACAAATTAAACTACTGTTAATTTAACAATACTGGGCAAATAATTAGCATTCTCTTTGGAATAGAATACCGCAGGGGGGAGCATCTGTTATTCAACTTCACTATCTTACTGATGTGCTACCTACCATCAGACTGTTTATTTTTTGCACCATTTCTCAGTGTACCTCTGAGTTTAAAGCATTTTGTAAGGGTGCTTGTAAGTGGCATAGTGATGAGACTTACTTTTGGTCAATAAAAATTAGATATTGATATTGCTTACACAAAAGTGACTAATTTTAAAAAGTTTCATACAAGGACTTTAAAATGCTCTTTATTTATTCAACATTATTATCATCTAAGTCAAAACATCTATCAAGGTTGAAACCCTATTTATAGGAACCAGCAATTGGTACACTAATGTTATGCAGTTGATCCAAGATACAATCATGTCATTTTCACCAGTGCTATAGAAACTCAGTCCAAAGTGGTGGTACCTGTATCTGGAATGTTGTTGCATCTGAGATGCAATTGTACAACCCTCACCATAATGCTGGACCATACTGATGAAAATGACAATTCTGTACAAGATTTATAGATTTATCATAAATCTGAAGACAGGGCAGTATCAAGGATTTTTTTTCAGGAGG
>JAQQPU010002332.1:32158-69115 GCA_029168905.1 Artemia sp. Kazakhstan ARC1039 | reverse complement strand
ACGTGTTCTCCCTAATGACTCTATGCCCATATATGGACTCCCGTCACGATTCATTAAGGCATATCTACTACCCTCCCAGCAGAAAATTCTTCCTCCCCTCCCCACCCGATAAATGTATGCATATTCCCAATAACAAGTAAAACAATGGGTTAACTTTATTACTTAAACACCTTTCCCCAGGGGTTTTATGGGGTCATTTATCTCTAAAGACAAATTTATTGGGCCTTTCAACTATGCTGAAGAAAAAAGCTATCTCAAAATTTTGATCGGACGATTTTGGAAAATAGGTGGCGTGGGAGGGGGCCTAATTGCCTTCCAATCATTTTGGTCACTTATAAGGGCACTAGAACCTTTCATTTCCATTAGAATAAATTCCTCGACAGTCTAGGCCCACTGGGTCGATGCGATTACTCCTGAGGGGAAAAAAACAAGAAAATAAATACACACGCACCTGTGATCTTTCTTCTGGCAAAAATTGCAAAATTCCACATTTTTGCAGATATGAGCTTGAAACCTCTACAGTAGGTATGTTCTTTGATAGGTATGATTTTCATTAAAATACTATGACTTCGAGGGGGTCTTTCCCCTTTTTTAGAAAATCATACAAATTTTCAAAGGCTAGTACCTTTCGATGGGTAAAACTAAACTTAATGAAACTTATATATTTGGAATCAGCACAATAAACCAATTCTTTTGATATGTCAATTGGTATTGAAATTCAGTTTTTTAGAGTTTAGGTTTACTATTGAGCCGGGTCGCTCCACACTTTTATCATTACCACGAACTGTTTGATTACCCATCAAAATCCAAACAGAGATAATTGACATATTAATCGTTTTCTCCGCGTTACCAAAAGTACTGTATTCATGCAGTATTTGCCACCCCAAAGAAATTTCCTAGTGGGGCTGATGATGACCTGCCTGGCATGGCAGGTCACTAGGAAAATTCTTTGGGGTGGCAAATACTGCAAGGAACTTAGTTTTCAGCAATTTTAAATGGTATTATTTTCATTTTCTATTTATACGAAGTATTTCAATGTATTTAAGCAAATGTACGTAATGTGGTTATCGATAAGAAAATCCTGTTGTAGAGGTTGTGATGACTTCAGTTATGTAGAAGATCAAAAGTCTCACAGAATTTCCATCCATACAAGCAATAATACTCCTTTTCATCCAATTGAAATTCTTTTGTAGTAATATCAACAAGGACTTTTTACCAAAATAACTATTCATTGCCGATTTTTTACGTATATTCAAATTTTATCCACTATTGAAATTGAAAATTTAAACGTCGGACGGTACTAATACATGGACAGTTGTAGATTTACACATTTTAAAGGTAGTTAACCAGGGATTTACGGGACAGGTACCTCAAATTATATCTTGGTTAGGCCTGGGTATTATTTGGAAAACAATCAGAAATTAAATAAAAAAAATAGCTTTTCAACTAAAAGCAAGAAACAGATTTAAAACCTATTTGAAAAGATTATTCTTTATATGAAAGGGGCTGTCTCCTCCTCAGCTCCTTGCACTTTACTGTGAAGTTTAGCTTTTTTATAATTTTTTAAGAAAATTTGCAATTGGAAAGATAATATTTTTCAAAGCACTAAAAATACTTTTGTGTAGTGAGCAAGGTGTTGAGAAGGGAGCAGTCCCCCTTATATACAGAGTAATTTATATTTGTTTTAAGCTTTAAACTTGATCCTTACCATAGTTGAAAACCCTTTTCCATTTTTTTAATTATATTTCATGAAACTGTAAACTCTTATGAATACAGTACTTTTGGCAACGCGGAGAAAACGATTAATATGTCAATTATCTCTGGATTTTGATGGGTAATCAAACAGTTCGAGGCAATGACAAAAGTGTGGAGCGACCCGGCTCAATAGTAGACCCGGCCCGACCCGGCTTTACTTTTTTCGAAAAACTTATTTTGTGGAAAAAAAGTTTTTAATTAATTTCCGTTCGTTTTATATTGACTTAGTCTTTTTCAGGGAGAAACACTAAGCCTCTTCTAAAGTTAAACAACCATCCCTTCCATAAAAATCTTAAATAACCCCCGGGGCATAACTTACAACCATACCCCGAATCTCTGGGGTTTGTTTCAACTCCAAAAGCCCTGTTATATGATACTTGTTACATAACTTACAAATTTTTTACAGTTATGAAGCATAAAGGTTACAAATATAATAGGTTTTGGTATTCAAAATTAAATTAAAAATATTGAATAAAAATTTTTTATTTGATTTTCTTCATCTTAGTTTTAATGTTTTACTTTGAACAAACTATTTTGATAATGCGTTACAATAATAAATAATGAGTAGTCTAAAGGCATTAAATATTTAGGTTCGATATTGTTAAAAAACATCCGTCCAACACTTCGGCATTGTTCAACAGAACTAAGGAGCTTGTCCATTAGAATGTACTTTTTTTATGTATCTCATTTCGTAGGAGTATTTGGGGAAATCAGTATTTGGGGAAATACCGGGCGTGGAGGGGCATTTGCCCTCTGACCATTTTCGTTTAAACTTTTACGACAAAACTTTCTATATAAATCTTATATGCCCCAAGGGCATAACTTACGATCCTTGTCCTGAGGGCTATGGGGAGAAGGGTGGTCATCCTCAAAGACATAATTTCCAGACCTTTCAACCACGTTGAACAAAATGGTCATATCAAAATGTTGATCGGAAATGTTTGGTAGAAATGATGGGCGTGGGGGGGGGGGGATGATTCTACCTCCGATTACTTTTGACTATTAAAAAGGGCAATATCCCTCTCAATTTTCAATCGAAATAGCCCTTTTTGAAGTTTTTACGACAACGCTTTTTATAAAAACATCATATCCACCCAGGGCATAACTTACAGCCTTGGCCCTGAGGGCTGTGAAAGGGGGGGGGGGAGGGTTGGTCATACTCATAAAAATAATTTTCAGACCTTTCAACTACGTTCAACAAAATGGCTATATCAAAATGTTGATCGGAAGTGTTTGAGGAAATAATGGGCGTGAGGGGGGCATTCGCCCTCCGATCGCTTTTGACTATTAATAAGGGCACTCTCAATTCCCAATTGAATGAGCCCTTTTTTAAGTTTCTACGACAAAACCTTCTATAAAAACTAATATGCCCCCACGCCCTAACTTACAACCTTTGCCCTGGAGGCTATGGGGGTTTGTCATCCTCAAAGATATAATTTAAAGACCTTTCAACTGCGTTGAACAAAATAGGCTATCTCAAAATTTTGATTGAATGAGTTTGGGGGAATGGTGGGTGTGAGAGGGGGGCTATTTGCCTCTCCAATCACTTTTGACTATTAAAAAGGGCAGTAGCACTTTCAATTTCCAATCGAATGAGCTCTTTTTAAAGTTTCTAAAACAAAACTTTTTATATAAACCTTACATACCTCCAGGGCAAAACTTACAACCCTTGCCCAGAGGTTTGTGGGGGGTTGTTACCCTTAAAGACCTAATTTCCAGAACTTTAAACTACGTTGAACGAGATGGCTGTCTCAAAATTTTGATTGGATGTGTTTGGGGAAATAGTGGGTGTGAAAGGGGGGTTAGTTGCCGTTCAATCACTTTCGACAATTAAAAAGAACACTAGCCCTCTGAATTTGCAAACGAATGACCCCTTTTGAAGTTTCCACAAAAACCCTTTCTATAAAAACCTTATACGCCCCGAGGTTATAACTTACAACCCCTACCCTGAGGGCTGTAGGGAGGTTGTCATTCTCAAAGAACAAATTTCCAGAATTTTCAACTGCATCGAATAAAATGGCTATCTCAAAATTTTGATTGAATGCGTTCGCGAAAACGGTGGGCGCGAGAAGGGGGCTAGTTACCCTCTAATCACTTTAGACTATTAACAAGGGCACTAGCCCATTCAATTTCCAATTGAATGAGCCCTTTTTGAAGTTTATACGACAACGCTTTCTATAGAAACCTTATATGCCCCAAAGGTAAAAATTAAAACCCTTACCCTGACGGCTGTATGTGGGGCAAGGGGGGGGGGAGGGTTGTCATCCTAAAAGACATAATTTCCAGACCTTTTAACTACGTTGAACAATATGGCTATCTCAAAAATTTGATTGGATGTGTTTAGAGAAATGGTGGGCGTGAGAGGGAGTTTGTTGCCTCCAATCCCTTTCGACTATTAAAAAGGGCACTAGCCCTTTCAATTTCCAATCACATGAGCCCTTTTTGAAGTTTCAACGACAACACTTTTTATAAAAACCTTACATGCCCCCTGGACATAACTTACAATCCTTGCCCTGAGGGCTGTGGGGGGGGGGGTGGTAATCCTCAAAGACCTAATTTCTAGAACTTTCAACTGCGTTGAAATTGCTATCTAAAAATTTTGATTGGATGTGTTTGGGGAAATGATGGCCGTGAGAGGGGGGTAGTTAATCTCCAATCACTTTCAACTATTAAAAAGAGCACTAGCCCTTTCAATCTCCAATCAAGTGAGCACATGTGAAGTTTCTACGACAACTCTTTCTAAAATAAACCTTATATGTACCCAGGGTATAACTTACAACCCTTGCCCTGGGGGCTCTGAGGGGATCATCATCCTCAAAAACCTAATTTCCATAACTTTCAACTACGGTGAACAAAATGGATATCTCAAAATTTTGATTGCGTGTATTTGGGCAAATGGTGGGCGTGAGAGGGGGGTTAGCTGCTCTCCAATCACTTTCAACTATTAAAAAGGGCATTAACCCTTTCAATTTCTAATCGAATGAGTCCTTTTTGAAGTTTTAACGACAATGCTTTCTATGAAAACCTTCTATACCCCCAGGGCATAACTCAAAACCCCTGTCCTGAGGGCTGTGGGGGGGGGGGGGGGTTGTCCTACTCAAAGACCAAATGTCCGGAACTTTCAACTACGTTGAACAAAATCGTCATCTCAAAAATTTGATTTGATGTGTTTTGAAAATTGGCGAGCTTGAGAGGGGGTTAGTTGTCATCCAATCACTTTCGACTATTAAAAGGGGAACTAGCCCTTTGATTTTCCAATTCAATGAGCCCTTTTTGAAGTTTCTACGACAACGCTTTCTATGAGAAACCTTATATGCCCCCAGGTTATAACTTACTGTCCCGGCCCCTAGGGATGTGGGGGGAGTGTCCCCCTCAAATACATAATATCCTGATCTTCCAACTACTTACAACAAAATGGCTATCTTAAAATTTTTTTAGAGGTTTTTGAGGAAATAGCGGGCGTGGTAGTTCTGTTAATTGCTCTCCAATCACTTTCAGCTATTAAAAAGGGCACAGGCCCTTCCAATTTCCAGTCATATGAGCCCTTTTTGAAATTTCTACGACAACTCCTTTGATACGAAGTGCCCTGGTCTAAAACAAACCAAGAAACCAAAAAAAAATAATAATAAATAAATAATACATTGTGCCAACATCGTTCTTTACTTAAAATATTATTATTTTTTCCATGCAAAAGACTATGTCAATAATAATTAACAGAAACTGATTAAAAAAATTTTTCCACTTGACAAGTTTTTCAAAGAAAAGTAACTATTAGCTTATCTCCATTAAGTCATAAATGAGCAGAAATAAAGTCAAATAATCCTCCAAGCGTAAAACTACCAAAAATCACCATCAAATAAATGAAAATGCATCATTCCAATATGAAGATTTAAGTAATTCCAAGTGACAGAGTTTTTGTTTTGTTTTTCTTTTATCGAACAAAACATATTTTAATCATTGTCTTCAGTTCCTATACAAAACAACAGTTATTTTGCATAATATGCATTTTCCGTTTGTAATGTGAATCGCAACTCCCATCCAAAAGAAAGTAAGAAATAAATAAAGAGTTCTCACAATTCCACCCCAAGAATGTTACCCTAAAGCTGTTTTGATGGGTCTTATAAGTCCAGGCACGTACAAAGAATTTTTAGGGGAGGAGGTCAAACAATAAATAATTAACTCATTTTCAGAATGAACCAAAAAGTAGAGAATAATTTTTTTCTCAAGAATATATGGATAGAAGCGAACATGAGGGGCACAAAAAGCATTGGGTTTTACATAACATAAACACCAAATTTATCTAGGTTTTAAATGCATAAACGAAAAAAGTCGATTAGTTGAGGAAAACAAATAAAAAAGATCAAATTATGCAAAAACTAATCGAATTTTGGCCCCAAATTTGCACTTATATTTAATGTTGGGACCTTTGGTGGCGGAAAATTGGTGGCAGCAAGAACAGGAATTATTAACAGCGTTGATAATAAAAAAATTCCGCGTTTTCGAAGAGACTAGTTGAGTTAGCCTACATAGTGATAGTAGCCTATTGTGGTTACATATAAAGAGAAAAGAAAGAAATACTGAATCAATTAATACAATTATGAAGATCTATTATGGGCTATGCCTTGTGAGATCATAATTGAAAAATTTACGAATCAATATATCGTACAACTAATTAGTATTCAAAAATTTAAGGCTAAAAGTTCTGCGTGTCAAAACAATTTTCCACGAGAGACCGGAAGTTAAATGGATAAAAGAATTTTCATTTTGACTGAAGAGGTAATTTGAAGTTAACGGAATGTTGAAAATACATTGGACAGAGATGAGATTAACTCAAGACCGAAAAGGGCGAGTGAAGCCCATAGAATAAAAACAGAGAGAGATAGAAAAGAAAGGGAGAAAGATATGAAACAACAAATATTAAATTTCATGAAGGAAGTGAGAATAGCCAGAGAACGAGATGACGAAAGAGATAGGAAAGAAAGGGAACAAAGAGAGAAAGATAGACAAGAAAGAATAGATCAAATTGAAAAAGATAGGCAAGCCAATGAAATACTTCATCAGGCCCGAGAATAGCCAGAGGCTGATAGAATAGCCAGAGAACGGAAGGAAGAGGCTGAAAGAAAAGCCAAGGAGCAAAAAGAGGAGGAAGATAGAAAACAAAGAGAGAAAGATAAAAGAGAAAAAGACGAAGAAAGACAGGCCCGTAGGGAGGCCGATAAAAAATATTACCAGGATGTCGCAAAAACAATTGACAGACTAATGAAAACTCGTTGGGGAAATTCGCAAAGTGACGTTTTATCACAAGTTACTTATAGGCCGTCAGATAGCCATAATAATTTGTCTAAGAATCAATTGCGAGAAAACGAAAATTACCAAACATTAAACACTTTTACGAGAAAATATAAAACTCCGTTAACTACGGGGGGAGGTGAACCGTCTCATAAAACAAATTGGGAAGCTGCGCCACCCTATCGGAAAAAACAAATGCTTGATACTCAAAATGATGATAATCTGGTAAAAATTGATTTCTCGGAGCCTTTTTCTAAAAATTGCCATAATAAAGATGAAAAAGTAACCTATAAAAGAACGAATTGGGCTATAGCACATAATCAAGGAAATATTGACGGGTTGGTGAAATCACATAAAATAGAAGGAAAATTAAACGGAAAATTGACCGAAATGGTAATTGACCCAGGGAGTGAGCAAACTTCTGTGAGAATGGACCTAATTAAAAAGACAGAAATAGACCATAAAAATAATATTACAAAAGTGTGTTATTATGGAGATAAGCACCAATACCCGTCTAAGAATAGAAATTGCAAAGAAGGACGGTACAGTCCTTCTTAGAAAAAAGACAAACTTTGGAGATTCAGTATGCTGTGGAGAATAATAAAAAATTATCTGGGCTGTGCCTAGCTAAAATAAATAATAGAGGGGACAAAGAGGTCCAAGACCCACAGGGAAAATTGCAAAATTACAATAAAACGGAAAAACTTAGGAGGGAGGAGAAGACCCATGACAAATTAAGATAAACTACAGATAATCCTGACATAGAATTGACTTGTCAACAACGAGTTACGGAAAGATTGAAAGGTACTGAATTTTGGGTTGGATCGAAGAAATTTGGGAAGGAATCTGATATTGGTCTGATCAACTCAAAAGAGGGTTTTTTCCTTTTTGAGGGGGAGGAATCCCTTGGGGAAGATCCCCTGCGAGAAGATGTGAAAGATTGCCCTTTTCCTCGATGCACAACTGACGGACAAGTTGTGATCGCTTTACTGAAGCCTTGTCTTTCCAGTCTTCAATATTATTTTCATCCCTCATCGCCGAGCATTATTCATTCGATTATTTTGGGGGACAAGACCCAGAAAAAAGCGATTCAAGGTTCGCTCAGATTCTTACTTCATTTTCCTGAACTCCTATCGTTTTCACAGGCCTGTGTATTTTCGGCCTTGGATTATTTGAAATTATGCCAAGGGGCAATTTACTTTTTTATTGAGATGTGGGGTTGTTTCCACAGATGGAAATTAAGAGGCTAGTGCAGCCAATTTTTCACGATGGCTGGCATCATCGAAAGTACCAGGAACTGATTCTTTGCTTCTCTCAAATGTAAATTCGTGAGAGCAAGAAAAATTTTGTTTTTCATTGTGCTGTGCACATTGAATTTCTACGAATCTTGGGGACTTCAACTTTGAAAACCAAATGCAGATGCTATACGATCTAGACCATGGTGGTTCTACGGTAGAGACGTGGGGATGACGACGAATCCTGAGCCAAGCGGTGGAAATACAGGCATTGGTAGAAGAAAGAAGAGAAGATAAGCAAGTTTGGTGATTTTGAAGTTGGTGTTATTTATTTTATGTTTCTTTTTTGTGCTCTGACCCATGGCGTGATGGCGGTCATTTTTCTTAGGAGGGAGGTGTTGGGACCTTTTGTTTCAGAAAAATGCCATTTTATAAATTTAACTTCATTTATGTTGATTATCTAAGCCCCCAGGAAAACTTTTATCACGATGTCTGAAGAATCCACTAATTAGCGAGCGGTTGAAAAAACCAGTTGATCGATGACTCATACTGCTTAAATTTAGAGTTTGAAAACCTTCAAGGGATGCTGGGAGTCTGATTTGATTCGGCCATTCATCGCTTTTGGTCAGAGGTGTGGGCGCAAGCGCGCGTCTGAAAGTGTATTGATTAGTTGTAAGATTTTTACCTTGAGTTCCGTTTTGAGTTCCGTTTTGAGTTCCGTTTTTGAGGTTGTTATATGTGACCCTTTTGGAAGAATACAAGTAAGGTATTTTCTACAAACTGTCTACTATTTTCCGTAACCCAGGCAGGGTAGGAATAGAGCTACGAGGTACCGTCATTATTATATTGACAGGGAGGTTTGTTACCTCCAAGGAGAGAGTTAAGAGATTTTCTAGCCGTAACCCAAGGCGGGAAAATTTGGCTTTTGAAAGTGGCCATTTGACCATTCGATCGCGTTATCATACCCTGGGACTGAATATACTGTAAATAGGGTAGTACCAAACCCGATATTTGCAGAACCGGTGTGGTAGACACGGGCATAGCATTATAATTTGGGGCCGGGGCTTTCCCCTCCAATAAGTGGTGACACCCGTATATTACCACGCCAGTGGCGTTGTGGCCTACCGGTATAACACTGGTAACTGAACACCACGAACATTGGTGGCAACGCACTTAACCGTTGGGGTAAGAGCGGGAATCCCACTAACATTTGGGCCGAACAAGGGTTCTCCCCTTCGAGTAAGTGGCATAGCAACCATTTTGCGCCATTTTTGCATCAGTAATTGGCGACACCCGTACTTACACCCCAATATTTAATATATTCAAATAAAAAAAAAAATATAATATCCCATCCAAGATTATACCCTAAGTTAACACAGCCTCGGGATGTGCTCTTACCGTTGTGCTATACTGATAAAAGTGGGAAGTAACTGAAAATTCGGAAGCGGTTGAAAAATAGTTCACAAATTAAAAAAAATTGTGGGACAAAGAAATAAAAGGAAGATACAACAAAAAGATCAGTGAGTTAAAAAAAATGAACTAGAAATGATTTAATTAAAAAAAATTAAGGGGGATGATAAAAAAAAAAACAATAATTTAATAAAGAAATGCCGAGAAATTTAGGTTTTCAGGGGGCTGGGGCCCCAGTCCAGTCTGCGTGGTCCCTATGAATCAGTTTTTAAGTAAACTGTAAGCCTACCCTATGCAGATACAAGACTGTTTATCTTCTTCATAAAAATGGGCATTAGTCTAGTAGTCGTTTTCTAAAGCCAAATATTTAGTGATTGTCCTTTTCTGAAGAAAACATGCTAAACACACAAGCAGTACCATTAAATTACTATTTCCAAATATCATGGCCCCTTTTCGGAAAATACGCCCACGCCCCTAATGGTCCAGGATATCGCCCTAGGAATATATTAAAAAAAATCAACCAATAAAATTCTTACTTTACAATAGGAAACAATACGAAAGAATGTAACGAGAAAGAATGTCATCACAACATTCGAAACAACGATGAAATATATTTAAACAGTTATATATGGGATCTCGCAGATGATCCCAAAAAAAAAGTTTAGCATAAAATCAAACATTCTGGCTCAACTAACCCACCCCCTCCTCAATGCTTAGATATAACCAAAAAATGGCTCAATTTTACAGTTTCATATATTTTGTCAATACCAGCTGTTCATAATCCCATATAAAAAGAGCAACTTGTGTATATAACATGATATTATGTCAAACCAATCAAAAAGGGGGGGGGGACGAGGTTGTTACGAAAAGAATAATGCATATATCATCGGTACTTGTCAATTAGCTGATACACACGCAAGATAGATGACAAAGGAAACTAGTCAAACGGGTATCAGTCAGTAGAGAATTGGATCGCAAAGCGTGGTTTGTCATTGCGTTTATAATGTTTAAACTATTATTTTTTGGTGTTAAGGGGGAAAAGTGCCTAGTTTAGGTTACGTATTAAATATATCCTATGCTTTACCCCCACATCCCACCCTAATATGCAAATATATAGCTCAAGTTTGGTTCAAAACTTTTATATTTTCATCATATTTTGTTTTATTTCATTAGCATTAACTAATGAAACTAGCTCCTTATCCATATAATTTGAGTATGACTGTCAACGGAACTAGATTCAAAGTCAACTGATGAAATTGAAAGTTGGTGAGGTGACTAACTGACTATTGTCACTTGTCACTAAACCAATGATAATCGTATGCTCATGAGAGAGAACGTTATCTTAACTTACTATGCAAGTAAGCGAAGTGGGTATTTTCTCATCCTAATAACTGAGTGATTGTTTGATAAGATTAAATGACCGTGATATGAAAAAATTTCGATACTCATGTCAGTGCAACTAAAATTGGAACAGCGGATGTTTTCACGGGGAAAAAAATAGATTACTCAAAAAATGTGAAACTTCCTCATTATTCAAAAGCGTAAAATAATTGTAACATAAATTCAAAAGCGTAACAAAAATGTAGCGTTTTTAGGACCGTAAAGTAAAACGTACCGCTTTATTTAAAACGTACCAAAATGGTACGAACATAACCTCGGTGGCAATCCTGTGTACCAAAGACAAAAAATGTACCATATCCCAATTTTTTTTTGTCGCTTACGTAAAGTACTATCTATGACAATTTTGCAAAAGACATTTTCATTCACCTTCTTTCTTCATTCCTTTGTTTTTCTTTGTCTTCTAATACAGTACATTACTCCTGAAAGTACTCGAAGAAATTGTTCGGAGTAACATATATTACAAAAGAAACATTTTAATACAGATCAACAAAAGTCGTTGTTTTTCGGCCATTTACGACCATTTATAAACTTGGCAAACTTTGGCAAACTTTTTCAAACTCAAAACGAGCAGAAATTAACATGAGTAGGGCTCAAAACCCCTACGCCTTCCCAAGGCCAGGACATAACTTGCACTTTACTGAAAAATATAAATATTTTTAATCAATAAAATAATATTAACATTTTGATTACTAAATATCAGTATATGTACATTAAACTGACAATGCACATTCATTTGTATTTTTTTCAGTAAAGTGTAAATTTTGTTCTGGCCTTGTGAAGGCATAGGGGTTTCGAACCCTACTCATGTTAATTTCTGCTCGTTTTAAGTTTAACTCGGTTATTTATTGTAATTTCTTTTCGTTTTGAGTTTCATTTATTTATCCATGCTGATTTGTGGTGCTTTCACGCTTGGTAGATTATTTGATTTGATTTTTGCTAATTTTTGGTTTAATGGAGTTCTTTACTTTTCTTTGAAAAACGTATTTTGTGGAAAAAGTTATTTTAATTGATTTTTGTTCGTTTTATATTGACATAGTCTTTTCAGGGAAAAAGAAAATAATAGTTTAAATGTTTTCGTTTTTTAAAGACTTTATAGTTTGGCCTGCTATTTATAGCCTATGCCGGAGAAAAATTTTCAGCAATTTTCAACAGCATACACCCTTTTAAAAATCTGGACACAAATAGTAGTGTTTAATTTAGTTTCATACCTCCTCTAGTTGACCTGAAATAGGATACTTGATACCATTCACGCCAAAATCTGTTTACTTTCTTTGATAGCTTGGGTACTCTTACGCTATTTTGATTTGGTTAAATTTTAAGAGCAGAAGTATCCCCGAAATTTTGAACGTAATACCCTCAATCGTTCTTGGGATACTGCTGAGATTCCTTATTGGGAATTAGCATTAACACAGTTCATTTTGATCTAATCTTAATGCAAAATTTAGTTTTTAAACATAATAGGCAAATGGGAGGGTGGGCAAATGGGAGGGGGATTAGTTGCCCTCGAATCACTTTCCACAATTAAAAAGTGCGTTAGCCTTTCCAATTTGCAATCGAATGAGCCTTTTTCCAAGTTTCTACGACAACTCCTTTGATACGAAGTGCCCTGGTCTAAACGAAAAAAAATAATGCATTTTGCCAACATCGTTCTTTACTTAGGTAGTACTTTTGCGCTGCCTATGATAATTACTGTTCATTTTAAGTTTTAATGTTGCTCCTTACTTTCAGTTGAAAAAACGTGTTTTATTTTATTTAATCACTGATACAGGTACAGCCCAATATTTACATAAGTCTCCGATTTGCCTGAAATAGGACACCTTTCCTGTTGCAGAATCTGAGTAATCAATGCAGACTGACATCATATGTCATCTCACTCAGAAAAAAAAGAGGCACTCTAGTTCACAGCATTCACCTAACACGGTGGTCAGCATCCATTTTAGTTAAGAGACTCAGATATAAATAATAGGACGATTATTTAATATCTGACAACAATATATGTTTTTTAATGTATCAAATCTATATCATAGCTTTAGATCTTGACTCAATTGCAAGTGCCCCACCCGCAATTGCCCCTACCCATAAATATTAATATTTATGTTAGTTCTACCCTAGGATGAAAGGATGATAAACTATCTATCTACAAGTAAAATGAAACTAATAGACCCCCCCTCTCACACCCACCATTTTCCCAAACACATACAATCAAAATTTTGAGATAGCCATTTTTTTCAATGTAGTTGAAACTCCGGGAAATTAGGTCTTTGAGGATGACAACCCCCCAAAGCCCTCAGGACATGGGCTGTAAGTGAATGTAACCTCATATGCCCTGGGGACATATGAGGTTTTTATAAAAAGCGTTGTCATAAAACTTCAAAAAGAGCTCATTCGATTGAAAAGGCTAGTGCCCTTTTTAAAAGTTGAAAGTAATTGGAGGGCAAAAAACCCCCCTCTCACGCCCACCATTTCCCCAAACATATCCAATCAAAATTTTGAGATATTCATTTTATTCAACGTAGTTAAAACTTCTGGAAATTAGGTCTTTTAGGATGACAGCCCCCTCAGAGCCCTCAGGGCAAGGGTTTAAGTTATACCCTGGGGGCATATAAGATTTTATAGAAAGTGTTGTGGTAGAAACTTCAAAAAGGGCTCATTTGATTGGAAATTGAAAGGGCTAGTGCCCTTTTTAATAGTCAAAAGTGAATGGAGAGCAACTAACCCAACCTCTCATGCCCACGATTTCCCCAAACACATTCAATTAAAATTTCGAGATAGCCATTTTTTTCAACGTAGTTAAAAGTTCTGGAATTATGACAAACCCCCAAATCCCTCAGGGCAAGGGTTGTAAGTTATTCCCTGGGGGCATATAAAGTTCTTATAGAAAGCGTTTTCGCAGACTTCAAAAAGGGCTCATTCGATTGGAAGTTGATAAAGCTAGTGCCCTTTTAATGGTCGAAAGTGATTGGAGGGCAACTAACCCCCTCTAATGCCCACCATTTCTCCAAACACATCCAATCAAAATTTTGAGATATCTATTTTGTTCAATGTAGTTGAAAATTCTGGAAAGTAGGTCTTTGAGCATGATAACCTCAAAGCCCGACGACCCTCAGGGTAAGGGTTGTAATTTATACCCTGGGCCAGGGTTGCCACTCAGCCCGTTTTTTTGGTGCCATATTGGGTAGCAAAATAGTGTCAGTTTTGAATAAAAAGTGTAATTTTCCAAAAATTAGGATCACCCCTGCGTGGTTTTCCGCATCTTTAAATACTCCAACATGAAATGTCGGATCAAATGCCATCTATCAACTATAAAACAGAAATTTTGATTTTACTTAGTCGGTCCTGATTTCTGGCTTTGCGCAGCACTTCCACTCTTGTCAACTTTCCAGCCCCCCCTCCTAAAAACCCGCTAACACGCAAATGGTGCTTACTGTATAAAGTGGTAACTCGTCCCACAGAGTACTTTCTTCTCTTTTTTTCTGAGCAGTTTTTATTCATAGCGTGAAAAAGGAACGGAAAAAGAAAAGAGGAAAACCTTCAGTGCTTTTTTTTTCTTTTGAGAAAACGGAAAAAAGGGAGAGAAATACTCGTCTACATTGAGAGTTTTTCATCCAGTTTTTCCATAAAATGAACTATCTGGATTATTACAGTGCATTCAGGTGCTTGAAACTTTTCTTTCCTCCGAAAATGCTGAACAGAATGCCACGAACATAGATCGTATCTATTGATGACCCTAAAATAAACACAGCTAATAGTGGTTCAAACACTAACTCTTTCAAATAATTTATTTGGCAAAACTAGTGGAAAGACAATAAGACAGCTATATCGTCTAATCTGTTTATCACAACCTGAATAAAATAAGTTTCACGAGAACTCTCGTCACTCCCAGTAAATTTTTCTTTAAGATGTCTCCAGGGACTAGGGCATAGGAACAGTCAACTAGCATTTTAAGTATCAATATGAAAGCGCCTTTATAATAAAACACGAGCATTTAGAGTATCAGCGTGAAAGCACATTTACAATCAAAAATTAGTGGGAATGAAATAACTAAAATGAGGAAGTACGTCCAAATTCAATTTATGTAATGATGTAACATAAATTTAAGTAAGAAAAAAAAGTGAAATTAGATTGTTATTTTGCTAATAATTGCATAGGATTTAAGATAATGGTATCAATTTTGTTTTTAGTATGATGGTTATGTATGACTATTCGTTTGTCCATTGCCAAGAGTTCAAAGAAAAAATATGAAAAACATGAACAGAAATGTTAGAGCGCATTTTTGCATCACTGGCCCAGACACTGAAGAGGTCACTAGATATTCTTGTAGCACACCAGTGAGCTTAGTGAATGTTTTTGCGTGTGTGATGTCACCAGTGAGCTTTTCAGTCACTGGGCTTCAAGAGCTCTAGTCACAGAAATCAATGAGAAGACGCGTAAAGTTAAGCAGTCACTGGCCCAGTAACTGGTTAACATAGTAACAGCTATTAACATAGTGGCGCAAAAATACACTCTTAGCTTTTCCTGCTATTTTCTTCTTTGAATTGTGGTCAACCCTCAACTAGTAAAACATAAAATTGAATTCAAGAATTGCAAACCGCTTGACTCACTTATCGTCTCTGAGCCTACAACTTATTGCAACAACACAAAATAGTTGAACTAAACAACTGAAAACAATTGAAGGGTTCTCCACTACATTACAGTTAAATGTTTGTCTCCGTCCTCTTCATTGTCAAGTATTTTGCAACAAAGATCACTGGGTGATCTTTGCTTATCAGTGATAAGAATAAGAATATACAAATTTTTCACACACAGATAGAGACAAACATAGATAGAAATTAAGGCACCCTGCCTTGAAAAGAGACTTTCCTATCAAAAGTTACGAAAAAGTTACGTTTTTAAGTTCAGTTCAGTTCATTTTATTTAACATCAAAATACATTTAACAAATATGCCAATACCTGCCCCAAGAAAGATACCAAAAAGCACTTGCGACTGGGCGGGTACATACAACTCATTTACTAGTTAATGATTAACTATATAAAAAAAAATACAATAATAATAATAATAAAAAAACAAAAAACACTAAAAAACAAAAAAAAAATCAATCTCTCATCAATTCATTTAATAATAATAACAATAAAGATAAATAATAATAATAATAATAATAAAGAAAAAAAAACTATGAACCTTGACCTAACAAATATTTTTTCAATTTATTTTTAAATAACCCCAGGTGCTCAGCCGCCCGAATGCTCTCCGGTATAGAGTTCCACACATTAGGTCCTGAAAATCTAGTATGGAAGCCGGCCCTGGTTCCACTTCTATTCGGAACAATGAAATCACTAGCATGACGAGTTTCATAATGGTGCAAAGACCTATTGTCATTAAAATAATCACGAAAAACCTCTGGACTAACATCATTCCAGCATTGATAAGCAAAAATTCCTATTTGGTAGTCTCGTAGCTGTCCTACATTCAACACTTGCAACTTGTTGAAGCAAGCTGAAGTGTTATTTACACCTTCAACATACCCACCAATAAGACGCATCGCTCTATTTTGAAGAGTCTGAACACGTTTAAAATTCACATAAAAATTACTTGCCCATAACATACAGCCATACGAAGCATATGGGTGGATCAAAGCATGGTATAAAAGCAATAAAACTCTCTGAGGTAAAAAATTTTTAAAACGACGAATCGCGCCAAGGCCACGTGCAACCTTTGTGGCAACAACATCACTGTGGCGTTTCCACGAAAAATTACAATCAATGTAAAAACCTAAGTACCGGATTTCTTGAACTTGAATTACAGGCTTATTATTAAACAGAATTCTACCATCAATATCACTGGGCTTGCCTACTCTAGAATATACAATAAAATTAGTCTACCGTGTCAAAATCTACCGTGTCAAATGCTTTCCTAAAATCAAAAAATACTGTTAGGGGGATTTCACCTTTTACTAAACAATTATTTACAAAATCAACAAGATGAATGGCAGCATGACTAGTGGAATGACCTTTTCGAAACCCGAATTGGGTATCACTGAGTAGGCTATGTTTCGTGAGATGGTCATATAGACGGCGATGAATCACTTTTTCCAAAATTTTTGACAATAAAGGCAGTATCGATATTGGTCTCCAGTTACCGGCATCTGACCTGGCACCCCCTTTGTAAAGCGGGATAACTTTAGCTTGCTTCAACGCTTCTGGAAAGATCCCCGTTTCCATAGATAAATTAATAATATGGAGAATACATGGTAGTATATACATTAACACAGCTTTAAAAGTTCTCAGATTCACGCCATCTATCCCAGCAGAATTCGATTTTATATTTTTCACTATTTTAATCAATTCATCACTTGTACACTTTTCAAACTGGAACTCAACAGCATCTCCACGAGAGTCCACGAATTCCTCGCTAAGAAAATTTTCCCTGTCACACCTTACACTCTCTTGAACAGACGAGCCAACCTGAGAATAAAACTGGCCAAAATGATTCGCGACTACATTTTTATCACCCACAAAACTTCCGTTTATATCAATGCAAGGCGACTGACTACTTTTCTGATTTTCCATAAACTCATTAATAACCTGCCATGTGACTTTGGTATCTCCCTTACTATCAGAAAACTTTTCTTCAAAATACTTCTTCTTTGCTTGCCTTCTCATACTGTTCACCTTATTTCTCACTCGCTTGAACTCTGCAAAATCTGCGTCATCCTGACTATTAAGATATTGCTCATATAACAAGTTCCTTTTTTTATCATGTCTATTATTGCCTCCGTAAGCCACGGCTTGCGGGGATCGTCCCTCTTTTGTTTGGTCAAGCGCAAGGGGCATGTTTTCTCAAAAATCGGTTGGAAAATATACATGAACTGATTGTACGCTAGAGAAGAATCACCAGAAATCCTCAGGACCGAGTCCCACTTGATACAGCTCAACTCCTCGGCAAAGCTATTCAGATTTTGCTTTTTCAGCTCACGTTTCAGTATTTCTTTAGCTGGGATACGTCGTTTTCTAAGACACGTCACATGAGCAATTATCGGAAGATAATCTGAGCCTGGATATACTATCACATCTGAATAGCTTTGACTCAAATAGCTAGGTCCCACGAAAACGTTATCAATTAAGGTCGCAGAATGAGTAGAGATTCGGGTAGGTACACAAGTTAAAGGGTAAAGGTCACTTGAAATCATATAATTAAAAAAATCCAAATTATCACCTGAAAGATCTAAAAGATTATAGTTAAAATCACCCATACAAAAAAAATCCATGCTTGTAGACGAAACCAACCTCATCAACTCATCAAAACCTGCTATAAACTCATCCAGGCGAGCACTGGGCGGCTTATACACCACACTAATTAAAACTTTCCTTTTTTCAATTTCTAATTCCAAACAAAAACTTTCAATCTTACCTTCTATCCATACACCCAAATCCTCCCTCACCATATACTTCATATTTTTCTTAATCAAAAATCCCAGGCCTCCTCGGTTCATAGTTGATCGGTTCCTTACCTCAAAATCATATCCTGGAAAAGAAAAAGCCGAGAGAGATTGGTCAGAACTCAAAAAAGTTTCACAAATACCCATTATATCAAATTTTGAAGAAGATATCTCAATCATCTGCAGAACATCTAAATATCCCGTAGTAAGGTGGCAATTCCACGTGCAAAGACACAGCGACATGTCTCCACCAACTTGCGACGGCAATATATAAGAACTCTCACGAAGAGGCTTTGAATTAATAATAGGCAAATCATCACTTCCAATTTGAGCCTCTAAATGATCTTCAATACGGAGCGGATTACGCATAAATCTATTCAATGAAGAAAAATCATTCAACATCAATAAGGAAATAAAATAATTTCTCTTAATCTAAAAAAAAAAGAAAGAGAAAAAAAAGAAAGAAAAAACAAATAAAACAAACAAAAAACACAAATAATCGACATTTACTAAAACACTAAAGAGTGTCAACAAGTGAGCAGATTCGTGTTGGATGGCTATCACCCTGCTCACGTTTGTAAACACGGCCACGATCAGACCACACGTTTTTTACACCATATCTGTTTCTCGCACCTTCAAAAATCGCTTTTTTCATTTTCGTAAGATATTCAGTGACGAATACACCTGATTTTGCCAGCTTTGATTTCGCTCTGAAAATATTATACGCCGTATCTTTAGTTGCAAATTTAACGAGAACTGGCGCAACAGTCGTAGGTGTCTGGATATTCCAGGCAGCGTTCGGAAGTCTAAAACGGTTCACAGACAACAACCCATTCTGGACATTTACACCAATTCTCTTCACTATATCAAGAACAGTAGTACCCAGGTCGTTTCCGGGGTCCTGCTTCACTCCGAAAAAAACCAAAGAATCAAGGAAACGCTCCTGTTCGTAATCGTCCAGCTTTTCCTCAATAGTAGCCACTCGAAGCTCTAATGACTGAATCTGGCTATCCAGCGATGAAAACAGTTTTTCTATTTTCTCAAACTTCACGTTGTATTCTAGCGTGATCGAATCATATATTTCCGAAACAATCAGTTCAGGGTTCAGAGCGGCTTGTTGCGATGAGCCTGCTACTCCTGTCACGGAAACAACTTTCTCCTGAACTTTTTTCTCTATTTCTTTAACTAGGCCAAATTTAAGCTTTGTAACTTCATCTTGTGCTAAAGTAACCTGATTTCGGATTGCAGATGTTTCGCTCGAAGCAGTTAAATCAGCACCCACGCCTTTCGCAGTTTTCTTTTTCAGAAACTGATAGTAAAGATCAGGAGAAGATTCACACTCACGGAAAGCATGATTTACGCCCTTAGCCGTTTTTTTCGAAGCTTCCGCATAATTTCCACTATACAAAAGAAGATTCACTTCTACCACGGTCTGAAAATTTTTTTCAGACGGACATTACAAATTTTTTTGGTCTGGTGGCAAACCTGTTGGTATATTTTTCATGCAATTTGTGGTACATTTTGTTTTGAGGCGTTGGTAACCAGAGTTGCCAAGTTTTTGGTCAATGAATGTGTCCCTTGAGCATCCAAAAATGTGTACTTTTCATCCAAATTATGTCTATATTTTGTCTGTAAATTTCAGAAACTAGTTTTTTTACGACTTGAAAATCTCTTTCAAAGTGGTCAGTTACCATCGAATGTAATGAAACGAAAAAGATTCATTTAGTACATCTATACAGAATGAACTAGTGTGAAAGCACAAAAGTCATAAAAATATGTAAACAGTAAAAAAAAAACTACTTGTGGGAGCTTAAGGCTCATCTTCCTACGAAATGAGATACATAAAAAAAGTACATTCTAATGGACAAGCTCCTTAGTTCTGTTGAACAATGCTGAAGTGTTGGACGGATGTTTTTTAACAATATCAAACCTAAATATTTAATGCCTTTAGACTACTCATTATTTATAAATGTAACGCATTATCAAAATAGTTTGTTCAAAGTAAAACATTAAAACTAAGATGAAGAAAATCAAATAAAAAAATTTTATTCAATATTTTTAATTTAATTTTGAATACCAAAACCTAATACATTTGTAACCTTTATGCTTCATAACTGTAAAAAATTTAATCTTTTTCAAAATGACAACTAGATAAATACAGTCACTCCTGCAAAAACATGATAATAAAACAAAAAAAAAAATCACTTCTCTTCAAGGGGAAAATACAGAAATTTTCAGCAGTCTGTTCACATTTCGGATTATTTCTGATATTCGATACATTTCTGATTATGGTAGCTTCATATATTAGCTCATGGATACTATTGCAATGCAACCCCAGGGACATAACTTACAACCCTTTTCCCTGGGGTCTTAGGGGTTGTGTCATTGCTGATTGCATTATTATAGAATAGGATAGAATATGATTTATTGGCTAAAATAGCACAAAAGCTAGCATAAGCACGTCAGAATTATATGTTCTTTGGACCATTTTTAACAAAATGACTATCTAAAAATTTCTTTTGGATGCATCTAGGGAAAAGAAGACGTGGGTGGAGGGGTAGCAGGTTTGCCTCTGGCCACTTCTGACTCTTAAAAATGAAACTAGAACTTCTGATTTTCAATCCAGTGAGCACCCTCCAAAGTTTATAAAACCCACCCTTCCATATAGATCTTATATGTTAATAATGGGGAACTAGTGTAGTTCGTAGCCCTTGTCCTGAAAGTTTTTTTTTGGGAGGGGGGCGTCATCCACAAAAACATATGCACTGGACCTTTCAAATATGCTGAACAAAATTGCAATCTCAAAATTTTTATTGGACATGTTTGGGGAAATGACGGCCGGGGAGGGGGGCTTTTCGCCCTCCAATCACTTATGATTCTTAGAAAGGGCATTAGAGCTTTCAATTTACAATCGAGCCGCTATCAAAGTTTCAACGACAACCCTTTCTACACGATGTACCTTGGTCAAAAGTAAAAAATAAATTGTAACCTTATCACTCTTTCATTCATCAAATGAAAAAAAAATTTTCTACTTAAAGTAAGGAGCAACATTAAAACTTAAAACAAATGAAATTATTCCTTATTAGAAGAGCTGCCCCTTCTTCAATACCCCTCTCTTCACGCTAAAATATTTTTAAGAACTTTTAAAAAAGGTTTTAATTCAATTACAAGACCCTTGTGTTTCAAGAATCGTTCTTAAAAAATTACACTAAAGGTCGAACATTAGCGTAGAGGGGGGGGGGGGTTATTGAGGTGGGAGTTTCCAACGCCGAATACATAATAATTTCGGTTCATTTTAAGTTTTAATGTCACTCTTTACTTTCGGTAGAAAAGACTTGTTTCTTTTTATTTATTTTTGATTATTTTTTAGATAATCCCAGGAAATCCACCCCTCTGCGGAAAACTTCCCCACGAAAAATTCCACGATATAGACTTCCTCCCATGTAAAATTCTTCCGCCGTGAAATTGCCCCCGGATAATTCCATCCCTGCTGTAAACTCTTCCCCGAAAATTTTTTGCTTACAATTCCGGCTGAAAACTCCTTAGCACACTTTTATTTGAAGAAAGACTTGTTTTCATTTAGTTTCTGATCATTTTTAAGGTCATTGGGAAATATCCCTGGGTGGAAAATACCCTCCCCTTCCCTTGGAAAGTTTCTCCCCCAGAAATTTCCCATGGAGAATTTCTCCTGGTGATAAATCCTTTATGGAAAATTTCTCCCATAAAAAATCCCGCCCATAAAGATCCCCAGAGAATTAAAACTCTACTGAAAACTTCCCCCTGACAATTCCCTCAAAGTGTCTCCACATATACAATGGGATCAATAACGAGAAAGTAAGACAAATAACAATAATTTTGTATACGAATTCTGGCAAATTTTCTCCATTTGAAATTTTCCCTGAAAAGAGTACCCCCAGAAACCTTTATTCCAATGGGAAATTCTCCCCATAGAAAATCAGTCCCAGAAGATCTCCTCCCCCCCCCTTAGAAAATCTCTGCATACTTCCCTATAACAAATACTATATTTAAACAATAGGCAAATTTCATAACTTGTGGCCCTTCCTCTGGTGGTTCTGAGGGGTCATGTCATCTCCAAACATATATCTATATTGCACCTTTCAACTCTTCTGAACAAAGGCCTATCTAAACATTTTAATCACGCGAAATTCAGGAAAAATGGGTGTGGGACGGGGGCGAATTGTCCTCCGATTTTTTGGTCACTTAAAAAGGACACTAGATCTTTTAATTTTCGTTTGAACGAGCCCTCTTGCGATATTCTACTACCATTGGTTTTATACGATCACCCCTTGAAATAGTAACAACGAGAAATAAACACGAATTCATGATGCTTCTTCTGGCAAACACTACAAAACGTCACATTTTTATAAATATAAGCTTGTAACCTCTAGAGTGGGGTTCTCTGATACGCTGAACCTGATGGCGTATTTCCATTAAGATTCTTTGACTTTTAGGGGATATTTGCATCTTTTTCGATAATTCTGGCAAATTTCTTAGACCCATAGTCTTTGATGGGTAACACTAAACTTAAAGAATATTATATATTTGGAATCAGCACAATCAGCTAATTCTTTTTTACATCTATTGATATCAAAATTAGTTCCAAATCATCAAGAATCCAGTTTTTTCTTTTGTTAACTTTTGATTTTCGGTTAGTAATACTTGATAAATAGATAGATGTTTTTGCCTGACTATTAGAAGCCGGAAGCAATTGTTAACGAAAAAGGTGTCCGTTTGCCTATTATCTTGACTGTAGCGTAAAAGAAAGGAGAAATAAAATTGTCTATAGATTATAGAATACAAACTTGTAAAGAATATCAAGAGTATTTGCAGATAGTTATATGCGAGAAAGAGCAAGCAACTCCCAAAAATACAGTTTAAAACGTAAAAAAAATATATAGAAAGAAAGTAGTTATATAAATTTAGTGCTAGATAAGTATTTTTAGCACTAATTGGGTGAAAAATGACATTTTTATTACAAAATTATGTATACAGCAGGGAAATATTCCATTTTATGACATAAATTTGCAAAATATGTCCCTTTTATGTCGCAAATTTCTAAAATATGTCCCTTTTTTGCCCTATTATGTCATTGTGTCCCGGCACATAGGATTATGTCCTTTGGACACAAAATATGTCCAGTTGGCAACACTGTTGGTAATACTGCTTATTGCCATGCTTCCAATGCTTCCATGCTTTTCTCCGAAAATGCTGAAGAGAATGCCAAGAGCATAGATCATAGCTATTGATGACCCTATGATAAACACAACTAATAGTGGTTCTGACACTAAATCTTTCAGTTCCCATTTTATACAGTAAGTAGCATTTGCATGTTAGCGGGTTTTTAGGAGGGGGGCTGGAAAGTTGACAAGAGTGGAAGTTCTTCGCAAAACTGGAAATCAGCACCGACTAAGTAAAATCAATTTTTTTTTATAGTTGATAGATGGAATTTGATCCGACATTTCATGTTGGAGTATTTAAAGATGCGGGAAACCATGCGGGGGTGATCCTAATTTTTGAAAAATTACACTTTTTATTCAAAACTGACACTATTTTGCTACCCAATATGGCACCAAAAAAACCGGCTGAGTGGCAACCCTGGCCCAGGGTATAACTTACAACCCTTACCCTGAGGGTCGTGGGACTTTGAGGTCATCATCCTCAAAGACCTACTTTCCAGAATTTTCAACTACATTGAACAAAATAGATATCTCAAAATTTTGATTGGATGTGTTTGGGGAAATGGTGGGCAGTAGAGGGGGTTAGTTGCCCTCCAATCACTTTTGACCATTAAAAGGGCACTAGCATGGGCGCCCATATGGGGGGACAGGGGGGGGGGGGCTTTTGCCCCCCTTGCTCAATGATGCTGCCTTATTTTTATATTTTTGTTCTGAGATTTCTATTATATAGCATTAAAAGTAGCAATTAGACGAAGTTTGCCCCCCCTGGAATTCAGCTTATGGGCACCCATGGGCACTAGCTTTTTTAACTTCCAATCGTATGAGCCCTTTTCAAAGTCTGCGAAAACTCTTTCTATAAGAACTTTATATGTCCCCAGGGAATAACTAACAACCCTTGCCCTGAGGGATTTGGGTGTTTGTCATCCTCAAAATCATAATTTCCAGAACTATAAACTACGTTGAACACAATGGTTATCTCGAAATTTTAATTGAATGTGTTTGGGGAAATGGTGGGCATGAGAGGGGGAGGCTAGCTGCTCTCCATTCACTTTTGACTACTAAAAAGGGCATTAGTCCTATCAATTTCCAATCAAATGAGCCCTTTTTGAAGTTTCTACCACAAAAATTTCTATAAAAACCTTATATGCCCCCAGGGTATAACTTAAACCCTTGCCCTGAGGGCTCTGAGGGGGTTGTCATCCTAAAAGACCTCATTTCCAGAAGTTTTAACTACGTTGAATAAAATGAATATCTCAAAATTTGGATTGGATATGTTTGGGGAAATGGTGGGCGTGAGAGGGGGGTTTGTTGCCCTCCAATTACTTTCAACTTTTAAAAAGGGCTCTAGCCTTTTCAATCAAATGAGCTCTTTTTGAAGTTTTATGACAACGCTTTCTATAAAAACCTCATATGTCCCCTGGGCATATGAGGTTACATTCACTTACAGCCCTTGTCCTGAGGTTTTTGGGGGGTTGTCATCCTCAAAGACCTAATTTCCCGGAGTTTCATATACATTGAAAAAAATGACTATCTCAAAATTTTGATTGTATGGGTTTGGGAAAATGGTGGGCGTGAGAGAGGGGTTAGTTGCCCTTCAATTACTTTCAACTATTAAAAAGACCACAAGCCATTTCAATTTCCAGTCGATTAAGCCCCTTTTAAAGTTTCTACGACATCGCTTTCTATAAAAACCTTGTATGCCCCGACTAGTTGATTTCTAGACAGAAAATATGTTTTTGAGGAGGACACTCCCCCAAAACCCTCAGAGCAAGAGTTTTAAGTTATGCCCTGGGGGCATATAAGGTTTTTATAGAAGGCATTGTCGTAGAAACTTCAAAGAAAGCTCATTCGATTAGAAATCCAAAGGGCTAGTGCCCTTTTTAATAGTCGAAAGTGATTAGAGGGTAACTAGCCCCCCCCCTACCCCCATCATTCCCCCAAAAACATCCAATCAAAATTTTGAGATAACCATTTTGTTCAGCGTAATTGATTTCCAGATAAAAAATATGTTTTTGAAGAGGACACTCCCACACAACCCTCAGGGCAAGGGTTTTAAGTTATGCCCTGGGACATATAATTTTTTTTTTATAGAAGGCGTTGTCGTAGAAACTTCAAAAAAGCTCATTCAGTTGGAAATTCAAAGGGCTAGTGCCCTTTTTAATAGTCGAAAGTGATTGGAGGGCAACTAGCCCTGGGGGCATATAAGGTTTTTATAGAAGGCGTTGTCGTAGAAACTTAAAAAAAGGACTCATTCGATTTGAAATTCAAAGGGCTAGTTCCCTTTTTAATAGTCGAAAGTGATTAGTGATATTTTTTGTTGTTGTTGTTGTTTAGACGAGGGCACTTCGTATCAAAGGAGTTGTCGTGGGAACTTCGAAAGGGGCTCATTCGATTGAAAATAGAAAGGGCTGATGCCCTTTTTAATAGTCGAAAATTATTGGAGGGCAACTAGTCCCCCTTCCACTCCCACGCCCACTCTCCCATTTGCCCATTATGTTTAAAAACTAAATGTGGCCTTAAGATTAAATCAAAATGCACTTTGTTAATGCTAATTCCCAATAAGGCATCTCAGCAGTATCCCAAGAACTACTGAGGGTATTATGTTCAAACTTTTGGGGCTATTTCTGCTCTTGAAATTTAACCAAATAAAAATAGCGTAAGTGTATCCAAGCTATCAAAGAAAATAAACAGATTTTTTTTGCGAATGGTATCAAGTTTTCCATTTCAGGTCAACTAGAGGAGGTATGAAACTAAATTAAACAGTATTATTTGTGTCCGGATTTTTAAAAGGGTGTATGTTGTAAAAAATTGCTGAAAATTTTTCTCCAGCATACAAATAGCAGGCCAAACTATAAAGTCTTAAAAACTTTTTCCACAAAATAAGTTTTTCAAAGAAAAGTAAAGAACTCCATTAAACAAGAATGAGCAAAAATAAAATCAAATAATCTACCAAGCATGCAACTACCACAAATCAGCATCGATAAATAAATGAAACCCAAAACGAACAGATATTACAATAAATAACCGAGTCAAACTCAAGACGAGCAGAAATTAACATAAGTTGGACGCAAATCCCCTATACCTTCCCAAGGCCAGAAAAAATTTACACTTTTCTGAAAAAATACAAATGAATGTTCATTGTCAGTTTAGTTTACATATACTGATATTTAGTAATCAAATGTTAATATTATTTGATTTATTAAAGTTATAATAGTAAAACATTTATATTTTTTTTCAGTAAAGTGCAACTTTTGTTCTGGCCTTGGGAAGGCATAGGGGTTTTGCGGCCCAACTTATGTTAATTTCTGCTCGTTTTGAGTTTGACTCGGTTATTTATTGTAATATCTGTTCGTTTTGGTTATCATTTGTTTATCGATGCGGATTTGTGGTAGTTTCACGCTTGGTAGATTATTTGATTTTATTTTTGCTCATTTTTGTTTAATGGATTTCTTTACTTTTCTTTGAAAAACTTCTTTTATGGAAGAAGTTTTTTAATTAACTTTGAAGAAAAACAAACCGCCTAACTTCTCCGTCACCTAAATAACTCCAACTGAGCGCTACTTTGACTTGTTACCCATCAATCGAATGGCTAAAAAAGGCGGTACATCATTGAACAGGTTTTATTAGTGTAGCAATCGATATAGAAGCGCTAAAAGGTTTTAAACATATTGGGATTGTGAGGTCTCGTCACTGGCGAAAGGGTTAAGTTGGAAATCACAGAGAATGCTTAAAGGGGAATGCTACTACCTACTAATGCTACTACCTCCGCTACATATATTAGTTCCACTGCTACTATTACTGTTGCTCCAACTGCTGTTTTTGATGCAACTACTTGTAAGGCCAAGTGTATTAAGCTGAAAATTTCAAGAAGTACACAAATATACAGGTTATCAGAAGGACATATCAACAATTTCATAGCCATGGCTAATTGTATTAAGTTGAGTTCTAATACTACTTCTGTGACTTCTGTTACAAATTCACCTAAGGATATGAAGTTGAAATTTTCAACGAATTTTTAGGAAGAAGGGAGGTAAACTGAATCATAACACGCCATCCGAATGCAAGTTGTCAAAAGGGCATATGAGAAATAACTTAGGAACTGTTTTGTTTGTGAAATTACAACTTACAAGCCTTGTTGCAGGGGATGTTGAACTAGGCAAAACACAATATTTGCATCATATTACTGCTTCTACTACTACAACTACTGCTACCATTATTGTTACTGCTTCTACTGCTACAACTACTGCCACCGTTATTTTTACTGCTACTACTACTGTTGTTACTACTGCTGCTACTATAGCTAAGGGTATTAGGGCATATTCTTTTGGCAATATTGAAACAGCGTTAAATCAAATCGAACCATACTATACTCGCATAGGTTGCCAAGAGGATGTATCAGTAATGCTTCAGAAACGCTTGATGGTATTAAGTTAGAACTTTCATTGTGTTTTGAAGGGAATGTTGAAAAAAAAACATAAGTTGCTATGGGCATACTGGTACTATGGTGCTGCTGCAACTACAACTATCGGTACTACACAAGCTAGGGATATTAAGGTGAAGCCTTTAAAGAATATTTAGGCGGAGGTTGAACTGAATCAAAACGAACTGTGATCATGTAGACTGTTAAAAGGGTGATAAAGCAATATCACAATAACAGCTTACATTTTTAAGTTATACCATTCAGAGTAAGTTGTGGCAGATTGTGAACTGGCCAGAAAACACTATGTGTATACTCTTAATACTACTTCTACGGTTACTTTAACCAGTGTCATTACTAGCCAAAATGTCTCGGGGGGGGGGGGGGACAGAGCTAGAGATTTTACCAACTGACTGGTCATTTTCACCGACCTTTTTTTGTCAATAATTAGCATAATGTCCGTTTCGAATACAATATGTAAAATCACTGCACAAGTCGGTAAAACCACTGCATTTACCAACCGAGATTTAAATTTTGGTACATATTATGTAACTATTTTAATGCTGTTTATTTAACCAAATGGAAAATTGTGGCACCATCCAAAATTTCTGTAGATGACATGTCAGTATTCTTGTGGTCTTTATTGAACTGAACAAAGAATCTCAGCGGCGTCGGAAAAATCGTAACGCTTCACACCAGAATTTTACTGACTTATTTTTTTTTACCGAGTGACCAAAAACATTGGGTGGGGCGTCTCCCTATTGGGAAAAGGTTTTTGATTTTGAAAAGGTTTAGTATGTCCATTAAATTCATAGTTTGGGACCTTACCCCAAGGGACTACAGTTTTAATATTCCTGGAGGTATTTTCTACTGTTCAAATAAAACCTCCGTCTTCCGAAGTGCAACCGCTTCGGAACCATAGTTGACATCTTTCATCACTATAGCCTCTAATATTCTGATCTTGGTTCGTGGAGTCGTCTTCCTGTTCTTCAAAAATAAAGTTCAAATGAGAATAACACCCTGGACTTTGGCTATTTTGTCCTACCATCTTTACTAATAACATTACCCAAGTAAGTGAAGCTGTCAACTTAATCAACTTTATTGTTATCTAAGATAATCTTTTCACCTTTATTTATTTGTAGTCAATGCATCTTAGTCTGTTTAACATAATTTTCCAGCCCTATTTTTGCAAAGTTATTTCTAAAACCCTCTGAATAATCATTCAGCCTGCTAACATTTATATGTAGGTTGCAAATCATCAGCATAATCTACGTCTTGGAATATTTCACCTTCCCTTGGAGTTCCATGCTCTTTCGTAGCCTTTGCTGTGTTCCTTAGACCAAAGTTTATCAAAATGATTCATATAAATGGGGGCTGAACAAAATCCTTCCAAACTCCTGCTCAAAACAAAGCCAACTACATTCCTCATTTTCTACCTTTACTGCAGCAGGGTTTTTCTTTTACAGAGCAATAATCACATTTATGTAATCGATCATCAATTTTGCTATTCTACAGTTTCTAATTTGAAAATCCAATTTTATAAGCTAATTTGTTCTATTGTTAGTTCTAAATCTTAGTTGAAGTGTCTGGTTTATCATTGGAATAGCCTAAAATAGTCAAAGTTTATTTTGAAGTCCTTTAGAACGAAAGTGGAATGTTTCAACACATAGCCTAGTAACTTGAAACTAGAATTGTTCAAAGCTTTCTTTTGCAGTTTATGTGTTTTTATTTTGTTGAGCCCTATTCTAGACAGTAAGCTAACAATTTGGAATTTCAGTATTGCTGATCGGTTCCTCAAATTCGAGTGCTTAATCACTTTTTTAAGAGCAATCAACTTAGCATGTTCAAGTTTTGATACTTAGTTTAATCTGTATAGATGTCTTAAGCTGCTGAAAGATTGCAATAAATCTTGCAGTTTGACCGCAGAAAAGGACTTTGTATTTCTTTTAACTTCAGAATACTTCCTATAATGAAGGAAAAGTTGGCTTCAGTTAATCATTTTTCATCCTCTTTTGATCTTCAAGTCGTTTTCACATATTCTCACAAAATGAAAAAACCAAGTTTATCAGGTGAAACTTCAACTATATAATATCAATGTTTTTTCTTTAGCGTTTTGTTTCACGGGAAGACTTGTTAAATTTGGTAGGACTTGATCAAAACCTTGGCCTTTCTCAAAATTCTAAGCCAAAAGCTTTGCTGTTATTTCACACTTTTGAATTCGGCGGTTTAGTTGGCACTTTTGCGGAAAAATTTTCAAGGTAATTTTGTTGTTGACTTTCTTAAATAATTTATACATTAGATTGTATAGTTTTCTTGTTTTAGCTACTTATTATTCTTTATTTTACTACTTAGTCTTCTATACTGCTTATTATATTGTAGAATTTACTCTTTAATAGTGTATGTTTACCTTTTTCTACTACTTATTCTTTGTTGCCTTAAACTCTTCTTTGCTGAACTAATTATTTAATTGCAAAATCTGCTCTTTTACTCTTGTTCTTTTTCTACTCATACTTTTTCCTTTTCTTTCTTCCTCATCAATCACCTTTACTAATATGTCGTTGCTTGATTGTCATTTTTTCCCTCTTAGTCGTCTTGTTTTTGCTGCAGCAACTATTCTTCTACGCTGTTTTTCTTATTGTTAGAGCGAAACTTTTGAAAAAATCGCGAAAATTTTTATGAGAAAAATGTTTTGAAAAATTTGGATTTTTTATAAATGAAGGAACGTTTTTAAATAATAGTTCAAACTAAGGAATATATACCAACAAGAAAACAAAAGTATTATGTCTTATTTCCTATTGTCAGCCTATCATGTAAAGTCTTGTGGCTAGAAGAAAACTTTATTCTGCTACTTGGCCCTTCTAGATATAGTAGCTTGTTTATATTAAATTAAAAATGCTAATGTTTTTACAGTGAAAGTAACGAGCAAACTTAAAAGCAATGAGCAGTTTTAAAGCCACTAGTAGATTACCTAATCTACCAAGCTTTTGAAAAAAAATAACGTTGTCAAGACTAAAACTGATAAGAATCGGCGTAAATAAATGAAATGCTCCATCCTGTTGGGTGTCATAGGACACTCATTTGAGAATCAGAGGAAAGGAATCCTTCCCTTCATTTTAAATTCTTTGTATTTTCAGTTCTGCTTTAAAATAATGATTAAATGTCTTATCTTTTTATCTGATATTCTTTATTGTTAATTTGATTAATTATAATTGGGGGGGGGGGGTTAAAAAAGTTATTTATTCATATGTTTTCAGATGTTTCCTCATATGGGAAATTTCAATTAATTAATTCAATGGGGGAAATTAGTTAAACTCTAAACTGATGGTTCGCGAGTGGCATACCTAAGTGGAGGCGGGACTTTATGTGTAGGGAGCTTAAATTAACCGTACAAACGGGGAGCTCGCATTAACGGCCATACTGAGTCGAAATCAGATTGAATGGATTCATTTTCCCTTGGAAGCGAGTGGAGCCACAAGGACAAGCTAATTTCGAGAAATACTAGCATAAAGAGAATAAAATAAGAAGATGATGCATTTATTACTCACAGAACTGGAACAGAGCTCGGTATATCAAAATACTTGCAGTAAATGGCACTAAGTTAAAACTGGTCACTGGTTCAATACTATTGTTCTGAACTGACAATCGATTAACTAGATAAGACTCATTCCCAAATAAGACTGTCATAAGATTCCAAAGTTAAGACTCACACAATAAGACTGCTCCAAAAAGACTGCCTCCCAATTGCTAAGTTCTCGCTATCTACTAATTCCAATTTCGCCAGAGGTTACGTCCGGGCGTTACTAACAAGTATACTGTTCAGACCCTATTGGTTTCCCTATCTGTCCTAAATTACTATTGGACCAATCAGCTAGTTGATTTTAATTAACTTTTGAACCGGCTTATGATTCTTATAGAATTTGCTTCGGAATTCTTCCCAGCATGATACAATTTTTTACTAGATACAGAGTTTAACATTGTATTTAATTTATACAATTTTTGACAACCTATACACTCTTTATTATATACACTATTTATTAAAGTCCACCACCTATACACTCTATAGGTGGCATAGAGTGTATGCTTATGATACTATTGTATCATAAGCATGATACAATTTTTTACTAGATACAGAGTTTAACATTGTGTTTAATTTATACAATTTTTGACATATTTTATGCAAATTTCAAACCTAAGATTTATTGTTGCAATTGTAATACAATGTTTCGCTATTTTTTAAATTTGACAATTAATTGTTATTTAAATTATTTGGGTTTATATTCTGGGCATTTTTACTTGGAAAATTTTTGGGGTATTGGAAATTGATTCCATTACATATCATCCTTCCCATTCTTAACGATGTCCTCATCGTTGTGTCACCCTACTCTTTCTACTCTTTTAAATTTTGATCTCGCTTCCCCCCTTTTTTTTGACTTGGTATTTGTTGCTTTAATTAACTTAGCCCTGGTAAGATATATATTATTTTTTTTTCATGTTCCCGATCATTCTACTAGACTACACGTATTAAAACATCACCTTAAAGTCCACCACCTATACACTCTATTTGACGAAAGGGTCAAAGAGTTTCTATTGACTAATACATTTGATTATATGATTATGTAATAATTATTATTCCCTCCACCTGATACTAAAATTCCTTCACCTGATATGCTAATAATTCTACATAGTTCTAACTAATTAAGTACTGCCTTTGCGACTATTTTATCACTTAAAATGGTACATATTTGCTTTTTCTCTAAGCTTAACTATACTTCCACCTGACATTATAATGATACGATACGTAATTAATTTTAATTGGTTTTACATGGTTCTAACTAATCGAGTTCTGCTTTTGCGACTATTCTATCACTTAAAATGGTACATACTTATTTTCTTTCTCTAAACTTGACTATACTTCCACCTGACATTATAATGATACGATACGTAATTGATTCTAATTGGTTCTACATGGTTCTAACTAATCGAGTTCTGCTTTTGCGACTATTCTATCACTTAAAATGGTACATATTTATTTTCTTTCTCTAAACTTGACTATACTTCCACCTGACACTATAATGATACGACACGTAACTGATATCAAGGCACTAATATATATATATAAGATAAATGATTGGGAATAAAAGGTTTCACAATATAATTTTTAAACTTTATGTATGATTGCAACATTGGGAAAATGTAATTTACACTTATTTTCAACTGATTATGAAAAGTTGTTCAGTATTCACTAAAGTTATAGTTAGATACATAAGATTCACACTTACTTTATCCTTCTACGTGTCTGTAATACTCACATACATTGTCACTTTAATTTGGGGCATCCGTCGAACTAATTATTGTGTCGGCTAATTGTTTATGGTTTGTCATCATGGTGTTTCCTCTTTTGGCACTTGTTGCTTAGGATAAGCGTTTACAATGTTCCCAAGTACGACTAATTGCACAAAATTGTCCGTGCGTGGCTTGTCACGTCAAATACGTTGAATTGACGCTACCGAGTCGTTGAAATGTTCACTAGGTACAACTCTTCGGGCATCGGTCACCTGAAATGGGCATCCCGATCGATGGGCTGGGTATCTCCTCCTGGATACTTCTATCCTCGGGAAAGTCTAATACTCGTACAGTCTGTCCCCCGTAAGTTTTTCACATACAGTCATTCCTTTATTTGGACTATGGGTTATGTAAGACATGTAAGGGTAACTATGGATGGATCAAAACTCTATCTCAGGTTCTGTATTTGATGTATTGTCTTTGATTCTTATTATAATGATATATCATTATTGATGGATAAAACGATAATGACGGGTTGGTTTCCTTCTTTTAACACTTCATTTTGGGAAAAATTTAGCACGTACAGTTTATATTTCCCACAAAGTTGATTATGATTGGTTCCTCTTCTCATGGAGGATAGTTTGGTTTCGTGACATCTAATTGGGTATGTTCAAAACCTGATCTTGGCCTCTTGGTTTAACATATTGTCTTTGATCTGAGGCTTAAGATATACCATTTTTGAGGAATTGGCTCCAAGGTTATTTTTGGTGTTATAAACATTAGATCTTTAGGACTTTGCCGTCTAAGGATAGTTATTTGACGGATATTTATGCAGTTTTACGACATGACTGGTCGGGGTGGATCACTTCATATATGAATACTTATATATGGAGTTCTTGATTCGCCGATAGTGGCTGGGGTAGTGTTACCTTATACTAGGCTTGGACGACTTGGGTTTTCATTAGGTCATTGTCTTCAGGGGTTTCCTCGGTGAGTACTTTTCGGTGGTTGACAAATGATGAGAGTAGATGCTACTGGGTTGTATCTGTGTTGTTTGCTGGTACACCAATAGTTAATATTCACTGATTACTCTGCATCCTAGAATATAAATATCTGGGCAGAATCATATGCTCTTTATAATCACACAAGTTAAAACACGAACAGCATTAATACAATATTATACGGGGACTATTGTTTTTTAATAATAGTCATAATTGGTCGTACTAATCACATCAATTTAATATGGGTATATTTAAACTCAACGATAAAATGAATAAAAGCAATCATGCTCTACATGCATATTGCAGCAATACTAGGTTACTACGAGACAATTTAAGTAATTATACGAGAAATGATCATGTCTACAAAAAAATAACACAATATGAAATTTTCAAGATTTGGTGATTATATATATATATACTTGTATATATGTGCGTTTGACATCTGTTTAATACTTAATACATTTTTAAATGTTATTCAACACTTATCTACTTTAGCATTAACTTTTTTTTTATATAACTACATGCGAGGTAGGTTACATGGTTTTATGAAATATCTTGATTTACTATAAATTTTCAGGTTTTTACTGTTTATGCGCGTCCATGCCGCTTAAGAAATATATCTTTGCAGCTGCATAGGTTTGCACAGAAAATAAGTAGAAACTTGGGACTGGACACGGCACGAATGAGGACCTCTATTCCCATTCGCTCGATCATGTCCTCCCTTACTATCTTTATCTTAATGGTTATCAGGGAGTTCCGGGTTGAGGTTTTGCATCTCAATTGGCTCGATATGATCTGTCTTTGCTCTTTTTCTACGTTTTAGTCTCAACACTCTTCCGTAATTTAGGTTCAATGCGATTCGTATAGAATACGAGATTATGAATACGAATCCTACTGTCAGGAGGGTATACCACCAAAAATTTGTTGAAAATAGTCCGTATCTACTTTCGACATACCTCAATCTTTGGTCCTCATTAGTAAATAGGGGAATTTGAGAATCTAAGGCTTCTTTTATTTTTGTTAGTGGTAAGGTTCCCTTGATATTCTCTATTTTTGACAACATCGCGGTTTTCTCTTCTTCATTCGCGATATTAGGAATTGTATATGATAAATTTATTGGTTTGAAATTGATTATTTTGGGGCTTATCACGTTCGTGCTTGTGGTTATCAGTGGTGTTCGTACCGTGGCTTCTTTAGTTACCAGTCGGCATCCTTGCTTTATGGTTTTCGTACCTACATCTTGTAGTAGTAATTCGGTTCTGTAGCTTGGATCGATTCTTTCTGTGTTATTATAGCAAGAGATAGTCCCGACTGTTTCTTTTGGAACAGAGAATAGCCATAGATCATTTCTAAGATGAATAAATATTTCTCGCTTAGTACTACCTATTAGTGCTTCGCATGAACTTGGAATTTCCTCTTGTTGAGTCTCTTTTAAGAATATATCCAACATACAGGATCCAGGTTTTACATTATAAATAGGCAGGGTTAGTTGACATATTAGATTTTTGAATGCTACACATTCCTTAAGGTCCTGTGGATTTGCTAAGGCATATTTTCTTCTATCTTGATCGACAAGTAAGTATTCCGCTTCGGGGGTGATTGTCATGAACGAATTGGTTCTACCTATATTGGCTGGAAACGTGGAGATTTTCTATAAGTCATATATAGATTGTTGATTTATTAGTGGAATTGTTACTACTGCAAATAGTTGTTCGCTTATTTCTGTGATATGTACCTTTAGTTTGGTGTAATAGTGAACAGGTTTGCTACTTCTGGTTCTGTTGGTAGATGTAGACCGAACGTTAGATGTGTTTTCATTTCGTCTAAGATACTTTTTAGGTTCGAAGGGTCCACCAGGTCATATGACAAGGTTCCTCCAGTAAGGGCAAATAATGCAAATTCAAATTTGCTGACATCAGTTGCCAAGTTAAGTAAAAACATTGTCACTATGTCTAGTGATACCATGGTTAGACTTGAATCGGAAATCACACGATCTACTTCATTTTTTAAATAATTCATTATGCTTACTGTCTTTGATATTTTCTACTAGATTGCTTCAACTTTATCTCTCTGATAGTTGGCTATAATGGCCTGTATTTTTTGGACATGTATGGTCACGTTCATGGCGTTATTTAGTTTTCCTACGTTTTCCCATAGGATATTTAGGTCTTCTTCGGTCGAGAGCCCAAATAAGCGTGAGGCTAATTCTCCTACTATGGGTATTAAACTAGCGGATCTGCGGTATTTGCTTCTTCGAAAAAATACTTCGAAGATTCTTGTGGTACTTTGCTTTAACTTTTGTATTTCTGTATTGAATAATTCAAATAGTGCCTGCAGCCTTTGTCTATATAATATTAGGAAAGATTGGTGAATCGATACCCGTAGAGCGTTTTTCTCGTTTAGCTCAGGTAATAGTTCAATATCTTTCTTTGCCGGCTCGTCGGCCATCGCTAATCTTCCACAAGTACGTTTGCCATCTATTGTCCAACATTTCTTATGTACATAATCGTCTTCTTCCTCTCTATTGGTTTT
>JAQQPU010002332.1:0-32148 GCA_029168905.1 Artemia sp. Kazakhstan ARC1039 | reverse complement strand
TGAATCGCTTGTACTTTTATCGTTTGCATTTCGGTATGCCTTACTGGGAGTCTTGCTCTTAAGCGTATAGTAAATACGCCAATCGACTGGGTGCGGTAAAACATGGGTCCTGTTGACCACGTCCATTTTGTAAGTATCGTTGGTCTCAAATAAGTTATTGTGGTCAAATTTCTAGGTGATTCCCTGCTAAGTGCGCTTATTTCTGGGACTGTGCTCGTCGTAGTTTCCGACATTGAAGATTGTAAATCTCTTACTGGAGTCTCATATGTAGGCGTGGTTGTCTTGGTGGCTTTTCTTTTTCTTTCAGTAGGTTTTTTATTCTTATCATCTTGTTGTGTTTTTGAGAATTTTAATTCCTTTAGGTTAATAATTTGCTTGTAATCCTTTTCCTTTGTGAGTTTTGATATTATTCGCTTCGTAACGTTTTGTTCAGCATGATTTTGCCATAATTCTTTGATAAAAGTCCATAGGCTTGGTATTTCATTTAGAATTGCGTAATTTCCGTCATAGAGTTTATTTTTCTTGGGAGTTGCTAAGAAGGAACCTGTTGTATATTTTGCTGTAGTATATTCGCTTATAGATCCGTCCACATTACTTAATTCTCTTTTTCTTCTGTTTTCTCTATTGCTAGTTCCTCGAGCTTTATCGATCTCTGCCATTTTCTTATCAAAGTCATCTATTAGGAATTTTGATTTTAGTTTGGGAATTACGGGGGATAGACCGCCTGTATTTTCTTTATGGTGCAAGTCTTTAGTTGTCTGCAGGCCTTTGTCCGATTTTAAGAACTGGAATATAGAGTCCTTTAATTCATTGGTGTTTTTCTCCAGTCTCATTACCTGTTGAAATAGGGTTTCAAACGGTTTGGGATCCAGTTTCATAAATATTTTCCAGGCATTGTGGCTTGCAAGTAGCGAGTTTTCATGTTTGAAGATTATTCCATGTTTTACGATGTCTTGGGCTATAGTTTGGGAAATGAAGATTGTTATGACCTTTGTTATCCACATCCTTTTTGCTGTTTCTGGAATTAATATTTCATTAGACATTATACGGGAAAACTTCTTATGATTGATAGTTGAACGAGAATTTAGATTCTTATTATTTGTTCTCTTTTTTTTCATTAGAGATGGAAACAAGGTACTAATGGTATTATATTTATGTTTTCTTTTGATAATTTTCGTTGCCCAAAGGAAACAATATGAGATTAAGATTCGTGGTCGTACAATTCGTCACTACAAATTGTATGGTTATCGTACTGTTGATTCTTAGGCTGGGGGAGATAGATATTTTAATTACTTTCACATAAGAATTTGATTGTTTTAACATAAGAGTGATTGGGTTAACTTTAATTATTTTGATTGTTTCAGCTTTTTTGTTTTCTTGATTACTTTTGATTTTGATTGATAAGTTTTAATTCTTTTAAACACAATTTCATTTCTTCTCGCTCTATATAGTACACTCTTTGGATTATACAGGTACTGTTTGTAATATTTAATTTCTTGGAGGGGGTCATGTTTCCCTTGATATTTTACACAGTTTGGATTTCCTTCAATTTTGTAAACTAATTTTTGTTTTTTACATTTGTCGAGGAGTAGTAAATCTGTCTGGCAAGGACCTTTAACATACCAGTACCGGATTTTATATTGTTTTTGTAATTTCCTAATTTCATGTTGAATAAAATGGAGGTATTTTCCCTTTCTAACATTATATTTGATTCCTAATTTGCCTCTCGCTGGCCGATATTTTGGGGTGTTTGCGAGATCTAGACCGAACTCATAAGATTTTACGTCAAATTTCCTTAAATCATACTTAACGTCCCATTTTTTCGCGAAGACTTCCTCCCCTGACTTATTCCCGACGATCATTGCAGCCGAGTATATGACGTTTTCTTTTGCATGTCTGATACATATGTACTCCGTATCAATAATTGCTTTGGCCATTCCTTTTTTTAGTCCTTTCAGAACATTTCAGAACAATGGCCAAAAGGAGGTAGTTTCTATTGACATTTGTCTAGTTAATAATTTTTCAAGATTGGTTATGATCATGGTACACTCTAGGTCGAGGTCAAACTACCTTTTCACCGGCATTTCCTCAATACATCGGGTACTTATTCATTCGACCGTAATTCGAGTCATCTGAGCTTCATATTAACCAATTTTGAGTGAAAACAAGGTAACTTCAGGTTGAGGTTGAACTACTTTTTCACCGGTGCCTCCTTGCACCTGGCTATTTGTGTGTTCGAACATAGTTGCTACCCTAAAGTTCCGTACTCTAGTTTAACGACTTTGCGGTCGCGTTTTAGGCTTAAAAGTACAGAGACTTTTCGAGAAACTACCTTTTTGTCAATATATTGATAATGTATTTCGATCTCGTAACATTTATTCTGATTCATAGTTTTATAAATATTAATACAACACTGGTCTATAATGCACTAACTTTTTTTTTAAATAGTGATAATAATCGTTATTCATAGTTACAACGCTTTAGGTAATATTATGAGGTTCTTTTACCATTCATTTTAACGAGATTATTTGTATATATTTGTGAGATTATTTGTATATACAGTTTCTTCTGCTGATGTTGGGTTTTAATTTCAATATGGGTGCATCATCCGGCAGTGCCGCCTTTGAACTTGGAGATGCAAGCATATCGAGGAGTCGATAATTTTCCCATGACGAAACATTTGAGCTGAGAAATTGGAGTTCAAATATTATATCATTTTTATCGTTTTCCGGTGTATTTAGGTACATTAAATACACTAATAATTGGTTTGGGAGGTGCAGACCCTCCAGAGTGGCGGTTATATCATTCCTTCGCATATTTTGTCGAATGGCTTTTCGGCACAACTGAGATAAAGACAATGGGTCATTTATTATTTTTACCACGGAGAAACTTAAATTTACGTGTGATTGGCAACAGCATAGTTGCTCACGTACGACTACATCTAATCCAGGGACTATCTTTCTTCCAAAATCTTCATCTTCTTGGATGAAATTCAGGGTTATTTTCTTTATATCATTATATTCTCTTGGGGTAACTTGAAAAATGGCGGATCCCATTGAAGGATCTATTGGATTCAGATACGTGTTACTTACGCAATTGACGTGTAACATTTTAAGAAAGCTTTCACCTTTTAACAGGTGTCCTTGGTCTATTAGTATGGAGAGAAATTTAATGGGCCAAATTGTAGTTATATTATTATTGTCTTGATCGTACCACATATTGTCGGCGATATAATTAGACAATAAGCTATATTTTGTTTTCGGAACATTTTGTATTAAAATTCGGAAAGCCAAGTTGGCGCTTAATCTGGTGTGTTCGAGCGTTCTTGTCATTGCATCTGCACTAAATTCATAATGAACTAAGCTTGCCGTTAATCTTAGTATCACTCTTAGTTCTAACATCGTCTTTTGAGATTTTAGAAGATAATATAGTTTTGGACAGTCGAGGTTTTCTACTGTTCTGATAAGTTCCTCTTCCTTCATTAAATTATCAACAAGTCCCCATTCCCTTAATGGAGCATTAATATTATCTACACTATGTCTTCTCTTAAGATTCCATAGAATTACATTTTTTCGTCTACGATTATTCAAATGTTCGTGGCTTGGGTATCTTATCATTATTACTTTTTTGATTATTCTACTAGATTTTAGGTTCAATATAAGCACATACCGTATGGTTGCGTGTTTCGGCGTTTCCCTTAACCAGTGGTTGAAGGTTACTTACGCACCGTATCTGGAAATGTGTTCTTATGTAACATTTGTCATTAATTATGAACTAAATGATTACTTAATATAGAATGGCTATAATGATTTAAGGTATACTAATGGATTAGTTAGTGGCCTTCAATCTAGTCTTTTTGGCATTCTTCTTTCTGTTCTAGTTGTATTTCGTAAGGGATACCCCGGCATGGAGCCTGACCGCGAAATTTAATCACTCGCGTCCCTGCTCCGTGCCAACGTATACCCCACGTATCAGACTTCGTTTTCTTCTTCATTTCATGTTCTTGTATGATCACTTTTATCGTCACATTATTTTCTTATTGTAGGGGTGAGTTAGGGTAATTCTTGCGAGTCATTTTTTTTATAAAGAGATGAGTTGATCTTCTCATGAGAGTTCCCCGGTCAAACTATAATGACTAGTGAAAAAGGTATCATGGGTCACAATAGCTGCCCGACGGCTCCCCACGACTTACGGTAGTTTTGTCCAATTCCAAAACTGTAGTTTTTCATTATGTGATGATCAATTCTCGTAACTGCCTGGTTGTTTTTCATAAAAGAGCTATGGCCCCAATGGAAACGGGATGTTATATAGACACCACTCTCCGTTTCCGCTTGGCCACAGCTTCCCACGACTTAGAGGCCATCTGCTTAAGAATTTTGACGAGTAAGCAGTTGTAGTGTTTGCCAAGCAACGTCTTGTTGTGCACTCAAGTCTCATATCCACGTAACTTTTTCTCAACAGAAGGTGAAAGTCAAGTGATTGCACGGTGGAATAACATATACCATGCTCATCCTTGGCTCTGACCTCCTATGTTTGGGGGTTCATCCATTCTTAACATCGTATAACGTATGGACACTAGAGTTATTGCTCTTATTCCATTTTCAGATTATTTCATGGGGTTGTCCGCTGACTATTGTTTTATATTCGCTTTTATGAATTAGGATTACCATGTACACTGAGCTTTTATTAATTCTTGAGAGAAGAAAAAAAATTTTATTGTTACCTTGGAAGCGTATAAGGTACTACTACTGACTTTTCATTTAAAAGTGTGCTTCGCCTTGTTTTAAGTGTGTTATTTTTTTTAAATAAAAAGAAAGAAAAATTTCTTTTTTTTTCATCACCGTGCGAAGCGCATGAAGCACTACTACTACTTTATATAGTACTATTACTCTATTTAGTTCCGTCTACTCTGATTAAAATATTTATTAATTTATTTTCTGCACCTTTCTACACACTTAATTCAAGGGATTAATTTATTTTATATTGAATGCGATTTGTTCCTAATTGCTTGTTTTGGTAGCTATTTAATATTGCTATTTGGTTCAAGTTGACTTGTGTGAAGAGTCGCGCATTGATATTTACTTAATTCCTTTTAAATTACGTAAAGATAAATTCCTTATTTTAGCGTACTCTAGAATAATGTTAAATTGGTGGGATACATAAGTTTGTTAGTCAAGATAAAGTTTTACCTTATAAATGAGTTAAAAGAAAAACACGTTCACCCTTAGGTGTTACTCATTTTATCCTGTGGTGGAGTTATCACCACGTGGCAACGGTATTTGTCGTCAAGCGCGATATTATCTAAAAGTTTTGTAATTTGTCACACGGCTTATAAATTTAATTTTCTTTTATTTCCTAAATGAAAATTAAAGTATATTTACGCTTTTTAGTGAACTAATTGGTTGGTTGAAACTAGTTTGAACTAATTTGCATGTAATAAACTACCACAAGATATAATTCTGTTGTTACAAATTCGTTGTAAATAAGATTGAAAAATATGTGAATCAAATCGAAACTCGTTGTCTAAAACTTGTTAGATTTCAGAATCTTTTGAAAGCAAGGTCATTACGTGCAAGGAATTGTCGTAATTGACGGTCTTGTTCGCAAAATAAAGTATTTTCAATCATGACCCTACTGGGTTGTTGTGGGGCACGTTATCCTTATTCTGGGGGCGAATAATTAGAAATCGGAGGATTGGCCCGGTTTTCGCCTCAAAATGCGCGAATAGTTGCGTTCAGTCGAGATCTTTTTTGTAAACGTTTATTACGTCCCACCATTCCTCTCTTGTGGCAGAGCTTGTACCACATGGCGCAGGTATGATATTATCTAAAATTTTGCAGGGATTTATTTATGCCTTTGATGATTTTAAGAAGGATTTGATTCAGTAATTACAGTTTTGAACTACAATTTTTTCTTTCGTTACAACGAACCAAATTCAGAACGTTACAAGAATTTGCCAAATTACAAAATTTGGTCCATTACTTGCAATTTGTTGAACTTTCCATTTCCGGGTTGTTTCATTGGTTTCTTTATTTGGATGTTTAGGGACTATTTATTTGTCCTTCGTGTTCGCGTATATATACTAGGTTTGTCATCATCTAATTTAGTTCAAAACTTATTTATGCCTTAGTAGTTGCGTGGTGTTTTGAACTCAACTAGCCTATATTTTTTAAATTGGGATTTCCATGGCTAGCATGTTGACTAAGTTGCATTTCCTATTTATCGAGATAGGCTATTGCCCTCTTAAGTGCCACGTTGGACTTCAGTGCCATATTAGAAGGTTGGTGCATTCGTTAATTGTTTTTAACTTTTTTTTTACTTTTAGCATTGGTAAAACAGTAATACTCCTTTTTTTTGTTTATTTAGGTTTTTGTTTTAACAACGAGATATACAGGGTTAAAAATAATTTAATGGCTTGTTTACATATATTTGTGGTTATCTCGGACGCTTAAGGTATATTAACTGTTATTCTAACTTACATCCATATTTTGAGTTTAATTTGTATGGGTTTAATGAATCCACGGCGCCCAATTTTTGAAGGTAGTTACCGTATTTTAGGACTTCGCTAACTAGCCTTATGCTTTTTATTCTTTTAGAAGGCCTTTCTCTTAGAAGGGCGAAATCGCAGTTCTATTTCTACCAGTACGATGGTGAAGTCCAGCTTTAAAAGTTCCCTGTTAATGAAATCGTTCTGTTTATGACGCTAATCTTTCACGCACTTCTTTTTCAAGTTTACCATTTATTGTCTGACTGCAAGGCAGAACAATATTATCTCCTCTTTTAGAAGATATCAGCCTAGTCCTATATATTGGTATTGTCACAGACGCCTTACTTAATTGCTCCATCTACGAAATATCATTTTTTGTAATTTCAATTTACTGGCCCTACAGTCGGTGATTATTCAACCTTTTCTAGTCCATCCCGCCGCGCTATTGACAAGCGATGTCTATTACCGCCCATAATGCTTTAATGAGTCTAAGTTTGTTCGACAACGCGTCGTTATCGTGAAATACGATGTAGGCCTATGGTTGATATTTTGGAGTAAAATAATTGGTTTTGTGTTCTTAGCTTTTTGGAAAGTTATGTCAGTAATTGCGTATTATACATATCATGCAATTGATAATTTAAATCTCAAAAATGGCAATCCAGGAGTTCTTGAAATATTTCAGGCAAATAGTTTTATTTGAGGTGTGATTACTTCTGACTACGTGGCGAGTTTTGTAAATTAGGTAATTACTTGGCCTATTTCACAATGGAAATGGCAATGGGAACTTTCTATGCCAATTTCAGCTAAAGCTATTGACATGATTGTTATTTTTTTTACTATGCTTCCTTTGCCTAGCGCGAAGGAAGTTTGCGTATTGTTGAATAATAATAGGAAGTTTGAATAATAGTTTGCGCCAGGTACATTATTCAGAACACATACAGCCGTTAGTTACAATCTTAATTCATGGTATACGATTTTTCGTCATATATTTGCTCATCAAAATTGAAAGTTAATCGATGCGTCTTTTTTTGAATTAATTTTATCATAACTGAGACTTTTTGATACAATATTTTGGAACGTTGATAATATATCGAAAATAGCTATTGAAGTTGCTAGGCAGCGTGGAGTTTCTAGTCGTCAGGTAAACTGTCCACGCTATGTTTATCGAAATAATTCAAGGTACTTGACACACTTAACATGAAGATATATTATTTAGCATTTATCTAGGCTATGGAAAAAATTTTCTCTTTCGTTTTTTTTTACATGGCAAAATTTGCGTGCCTAGGCCGGCACTTTAAGTTCTACAATTTGATTTGGTGAAAGTACTTCAGTGGCCTTTTTCAGTGGTCAGTTTTTGAATATGATTTGTTAATTACTTTCAGGGTTACTATTATTTTTGTCTTGCGCCAATTATCTAACAATATTCTTCTTCTAAGGACAATTTTAGACTACAGGGGCGGGGGAAACACTAAAAAAAATGCGTTTGTTAATTAGATCAGACTTAAATAATATTTTCGAAATTGAGAGGGAGGGGGATAAAAAATGTACGATGGGTAATTTACCGGAGTAATTTCAACTTTATTGTCGTTTTTTTTGTCTTTATATTTAACGAATAGTTTATTTAGTGAACATTTACCATGCTAGGATGATACTTCTAAGATATTTGTTCGTGTTGAATAGGCTTTTCACCATGGAATCAAGGTGTAACATTCTGAGCTACCTTTATTATTTCATTTCCACTATTTTTATATGCATATATATATATACACATACACATATACACACATACATACACATACATATATGGATACTTGCTACCTAATCTCCTCAATTTAGCCGTAAAGGAGGAAATAAAGTTAGGGAATTACTATATTCTTCTGGCAGAAATATAGTTATCTAGTTTAACGAGTTTTCGCTCGACTATTAGGTTGCTAAACATCACATTCTATAAAATGTAGTCACTTTACTGTATTAGGAGGGAATTTTGACGAAAAAGAATTTTTACCTTTTTTTTGAGTTCAATTTATTCGCTTGTCTGGTATTCCTTACTTTTCTGTACCTTCTGGCAATGGTTGGGTTTTGGGCGTTCCTTGTGGTGCAGAGATTTCTGAGGAATCTTGGTCCGTAATAACATTCTCTTGGGCTTCAGGGTACTGGGTCCTCGTAATTATATTATTATCCGTTGGAGGATTCCGTTGATTAGTTTCCATTTGGGGTTTTATGTGGTGATGACGAGCTTGATTTGGAATTGCAAAATATAAGGGTTGGGATGGTCCTTCGTTGTAACTGTTGGTAAGAAGATTTTCCAAATGGGGGCTGAGGGGTAGGTTAATTTCTGCGGTAAAACATGTTGCAACCATTTGCTCTAAATTTGAGAAAAAATCTCTCTGTTTCTGTTGTTCTTTAGTGATATCGGCATGGTTCTCTTTTAGCTGTTTCTCTAAGTTATCTTGTTGCAGCTTAATTATTTCTTTTTGTGCCTTCGAGTGGTCGTACTTATGCTGCATGTCTAGGATCTTTGCTCTCTGGGGTGCCAGGAGTTCTTGCATTGCCATCGTCGTGGATAGGATAGTACTATTCTTGTAATCTTGTACTTTTATACCAATTTCCTGCATTTTATCGTATAATACTTGTAATTTTAGGATTTGGTCGGGATAATTATATCCCTCGACAAGCGCGGCGTCACTTATTGATTCCATTTCGTTCTGGATTTTGGTGATTTGTTCTTTCACCTCCATAAATTGGGCCTCTATTAATTTGTCTATTTGCTTAGTAACTAGAATCTCATTTATTTTCTTGTTCATTTTTTCTTGGGATGCCTTAACCTCACTAAGGGATTTAAGTATGGTTTCTATCATATTTTCAATTTTTGATTTCTCTGTTATCAATTGGGCCGATGCTTCTAGGAGTTTTGCTCGTATTTGAAATATCTGATCCATATTTGTTCTGTCTGTAACAGGGTTGCACTAGTTATCCCTCTTTCCGTAGGAGGGGTTGAACAATTCTTGTTTTTCTTCTGTCTTCAGGATTTATTTTTTCAAGCCGGAATTCAGTTTATCTGGAAAGATTTAACTATTAACTTTTTAAACTTTTTAAGGGTTGCTTTCATTGTAATGTCTTGTTTATATGCCTCCTTTTCTTTCAAACTGATCATTTCGATTTACTATTGACTTATAAGTTTTTGGGTTATTCGATTCCTAGACATATTTCCATTTGTCTGGCTTCCTACTAATTCTGACAGATTTCGTGGTAATTTCCTGTTCAGTTTCCGGCGTTTTACTCTTTTTTGACTTTCCCATAGAGATTAGGTCAAATTTCTTGTACTGTTTTAAAAGAAATTTCTGGCCTTTTGCCTTAGCCTGTTTTGCATGGGCGGTAACCGAAGTAGGTTTTTGTTTTTGTGCGTCTTGGGGCTCCTCGTCAGATTCAGTAGAACTAATTTCTGAGAATTCATCATTAGGGCTTTCTGGGGTTGTCCTTTGAGATTTTGGAGTATCACCTGCTCTTGTTTCATATATCTCATCTCCTCTGGAGGTGGAGGGTTTATTTTCCATTTCCTCACGCTGAAGTCCTGTTTCGGGGGAGTTAAAAGATTCTTGGGAACTCTGGGAGGAGTCAAATACCTTTGGAGAATGTCTCCACTGCTTGAATGCCATATCTTCCGGGGGGTGAGGTGTATTTCGTGGCAGGGTCTTTTTCCAGGAGTAAGATTCCTTGGGTTTTACTTTTGACACCGTTATGTGATGATATTGTCCCAAGTTTTTATCTTCAGGGTGTTCCTGTGTCCAAGGCAAGGTACTTTGCCTTGTTTTTATAGGATAACCTATAATGTCCATGGCCTCTCTCAAGTTTTTTGTATTTGTATCCCTACGGGGAGTCTTCCTCCTTTTTGCACCTGGGGTTTCCACAGCTCTGTTTAATTCCTCCTGTAGCGATAAGGGTCTTTCTATCGGGGTTGCTGGGGATACCATGTCGTCAGGAAATCTTTTGGGGGGACATGGGGTTGAAATTCTATCGGGGAAAAATTGGGTTTTTGGCGACAGCGTATAATCCAATTCTTGCTCCGAGTTTTCTGTGGATGAACTCTCTGGGCTTTTTGGGGTTCTTGCAGGCATGGGTATTAGGGGTTTTCTTTTAGGGATCACTAGGTTTTTCATGGCCAAAAATTCTTCAAAATCTTCCTCTTCGCTATTGTTTTCAAAAGTTTTGTTTGAAATTAAAGGGTTTTAGTTCGGATAGCCTGGACTTAGGAAATTCATTTTCCACGTTTGATGAATCTGAAGATGAGGGTTCGGGTGCCCACTTAACGGGGTGTTTGGCACCTTTCATACGGCTAACATGTGCTTTGTATGTTCTCCCGTTTTCTGGATTTATAATTTTAAAAGTAAAATCATTGTCGTATTTTTTGATTATTCTGTAGGGTCCTGCATATTTATTGGAAAGTTTTCTGCCTTCCAGCTTAGCTTCATTTTTCAGATAGACACAGTCGCCTACCTTAAAATTTATATTCCCTTTGATTTTGGACTCGTTTCTCAGCTCTTGGTTCATCTTACATTTTTCTAACTCTTGTCTAACTATTTTATAGGTTTTTCTCATCCTATTTATAAAATCTTGCTTGTAGTCTTCTGCATTATTGTAATACTGCCTGGATTCTATAATTTCTTGATAAGGTATTTTAAGATCGCGGCCAAATAAAAGAAAAAATGGACTTTCCTTAGTCGTTTCTGAATATGCGGTATTAATTACATTAGTTAAGTAAGGTAGATATAGATCCCAATCGTTTCGATTGTCTTTTGAATAAATACTCAAAACATTGTAAAATACTTTGTGCCTATTTTCAATTTTTCCATTAGCTTGGGGATGGTAGGGTGAGGTTACTAGTTTCTCTATTTTAAGGAAACTCATTAAATCTTTAGTTACTTTAGAAATGAAGTTAGTTCCATTGTCGCTAATGACCTGTTGAGGAACGCCAAACTCTAAAAATATTTTTGCCAAGGCCTTACTTGTGGCATATGCGCCCTGATTTTTCAATGCTTTGGCAAAAGTGAAGCCGGTAAAATGGTCTATTACTGATAGAACGCATGTATGATCTCGATTAGAAACAGGTAATCCTCCACTTGTACCATACAGGTCAAATGAAACGATATCGAAAGGGTACCTTGCTACTGGCACTCTTCCCAAGGGGGGATTAGGGTACGTTTGGGGATTTTTTCTTAAGTTACATGCTTCACATGTATTTATAAAATCTTTGAGTTTTGTTAATGCCGACGGAACATAAAAGTATTGTTTTAGCTTGTGGAATGTTTTGGTTATTCCTAAGTGTCCGCCTATCTCCGAATGGAAGTACTCAAAGGCAGGTATTATTAAGCTTTGAGGGAGTACTGGGATTATTAAGGTTTGATTTCTATTTGTTTCGCCTGATACTACCCTGCAAAGGATTTCTTCGTCCAAGTCGTAATAAAAATTGTCTATTTCCCGTCTCAGGGCTTTGAACTTATCAGGGAGATTGTCAGAATTCACAAAATAATTAATTAGAGTCAAACACATTTCATCCTTAACTTGGTTTCTCTTAATGTTAGCTAGGGATAAGGGGCTGCGAGTAATTTCGTTTTCTTCTGTAAGGATTTTTGGTTTATTCTTCTTGTGTTTTCGTTTACTGGGATTAATGGCATTTATTTGTTTAGTTTCATTATCTGAAGGGTTATTCTCAGTGTATCTACTCAGGTAATTACAAGGGGTTTTTTGTTTACCGGTCACATGTTCAAATTCGTAGTCCAGATCTTGGATTTTCATTATCCATCTCGCTAAAATTCCGGTTGGATTTTTGAATGTGCTCAGGTACTGTAAACTTTTATGGTCCGAGCGCAGTTTAAATTTTCGTCCTACTAAATAATGTCTGAATTTATCTAAATGATAAATTATAGATAGTAACTCCAATTGTGTTGCCGAATAACTACTTTCGCCTTTGGTTAGAGTTCTGCTTGAATAGCATATGACTTTCTCTATATACGAAGGAGGTTCTTGCAGGGTTTCGAGGTGGTTTTCCACAGGGATGAATTGGGAAAGGATTGCACCGATGCCTAGACCTGAAGCATCCGTGGTAACCACAAATATTCCTTTTTCAAAGTCTGGTAACGCTAATATTGGATCAGAAATAAGAGCTTTCTTGAGAGTGTCTAAGGAAGTTTGAGCTTCCTGTGACCAGGTAATATTCTGAGAAGTCCCTTTAGTTAGATCTGTTAGGGGTTTTGCGATTTGGGCGTAGTTGCATATAAATTTTCTAAAATAACTGGTTAAACCAATAATACCTCTTAGTTGTTTCATAGTTTTTGGCGGCTTGAGGTTTTCTACACATTTTATTTTCTCAGGGTCCGGTGATATTTGTCCTTGGGTCACTATCATTCCTAAGAATTTTATTTCAGATTGAAATAAATTTACTTTTTCAGGTCTACATTTTAAATTACCCTCCCTGAATTTTTCAAAAACTTTGGCTAATGTGTTTATATGGTCTTCTGGTGTTTCTCCAACTCAAATTACATCATCCACAAAATGGCTAATATTATCTATACCTCGTAATAAATGTAGCAGAGGTCTACATAATGCACTTGAACTAGTTTTGAGTCCAAAGGGTACTCTCAAATATTCATAAGAGCCACATTCCGTCGTTGAAAAGGCCGTTTTATAAACATCATTATCTGCTATTTTAACCTGATGATAACCTTGCGTGAGGTCTAGAGATGTAAAAATTTTATTTTTGGTTGAAATGGAGTCTAGGATTTCATCGATTCGGGGCAGGGGAAATTTGTCGCTAACTACCTGCTTATTTAAGGCTCTATAGTCTACTACAAGCCTAAGGTCCTTGTTCTTTTTTGGTACTAGTATAACGGGGGCTGAATACGGGCTTATACTTGGCCGTATAATATTGTTTCTTTCTAATTCGCGTATTTTGTTTTTTAACCAGCCTTTGTAGGGATGAGGGATGCGATAGGGCTGTTTAGCTACAGGCAACCCTGTGGTTTGAATAGAGTGTTCATAAAATGGTATCAACCCGATATCTTCCTCACACGTAGAAAAAATATCTCTAAAATTCCAAAGTAATTCACATAATTTTTCTTTCAATTGTGTATCATGAATATGGTCTAATTTAAATTTTTCCAAAAATTGGGGTTTTGTTAGGGGGTACCTATTCTTTGGGTTGCTAAGACCGATGCTATTGACTAAGCTTTCCTTGGAGTTTTTCCATTTGTTTAGCTCGTGTTCAGAAATCACTTGTATTTCAACAAGACATGTCCCTTTTTTTTAATGTAATCATATCGTTTTCATGTGTGTTAGTCAACCAAATAAAACCTTCGCCTTTTTCATATGAAATGATCTGTTCTTCACAAAACAGATTTTCTGGAATTTCTTTACCCGGGGATGCGAACCAAATTTCGGAATTGTCATTTACAGGAGTGACCATTTGAGAGATTTGTACTCTTTGCATAGTATTTGGGGGGATTTTTGTTTTACGCACCGCGAATCCATAATATTTTTCTTCCGAGCTATTTTCTATTAAATTAAGATTGGCGCTTGATTGCGTCAAGTTTTCCGCTTTTGGGGTTGATTGTAAGGGTGATTCCAAGTCCTGTCCCCTTACAACAGTATTTGTATTTATTATTTCATTCCACAATTCAGCTATTTTCTTTATCCCTGTTTGTCTATACTCCTGCGTTTTTCCTATTTTTGCTTTTACTGACTCGATCCATTTGCTGCTTGATTTTCTTTCTCGTCCCGTGGGAGAAAATGATGGGACGCGAGGTACAAAAGACTTGATTCTATTCACTGTTGCTTCCCCTCTCTCCACGCGTTGGAGAATAGGATCGTATGGATACACAAGTCTTTTATTTGCTATATCCAATAACACTTTATTGGATTTTAAAAAATTAGCACCAATTATAGCCTCGTATGGGAAATTTTTGCATATTATGAAGTTTGTAGGGAAAATCCTATTATCCTTTATCACATCTAGACGTATGGAGCCTATAGCTTCCAACCTATGACCTGTGACACTAGTTAAATTGGGAATGTTGAAATTTTTCTGTCGTTTAATATATACTCGTAGTCTATTAAATACGTTCGAATTTATTATGTTAACTGATGCACCGTAATCCATTAACGCCTTGAAATTAATACTTGCAACACTGAAATTATTTAATAATGGTAATATATCATCATTATCACTTAAGGAAGGTACAATTACTGGAAGGGACCTATAAAGAATACTGGCCTCCAGGGTCCCGGTTAATTTTCTTGGGGGCCTAATTCGTTTCCCTGTGCATTTATTTGATAAGTGGGTGTTTGACATAGGGGTTCGGCGGGAAGTGAATTGGGTTCACTAGCAATTGAAGTACCGAGTTGATTGATGTTTGATTGTCTTGGTTGCCAAGTATTATTACGTGGGTTAAAGTTTCTTGTGCCGACGGCTCGTGGCATTTGTTCATTTTGTATTGACGAAAAGTTTCTGTCGTTTCCCGTCGGAAAAAAATATCTTCTGTCATCGCTCGTATTCCTGTTAAACCTAGTCGGATACACAGTCCGTGAATTATATTGGTACATGTTTTGTCGCGTACTTGGGTTGGGGAACCGATAATTATTTTGCCGGTTTAGGGAAGGATTTGAGTATGCAAATCCTTGTTGGTAGGGATTGCGGAACTGTGGGAGGCGTGGGGGGCTATTTGTATAACTTCCTGACCCATTAGCATTTATGTTTGTTCTCCTGAACAAACGGTTGTTAAAACTGGGGGTTGCTGGTGTATAGTTGTTTCTTGTACGGCATTCCCTGGCGATATGTCCTTGTTTATTACATGCGTAGCATATAATTGGGGGGTTGTTTACGTAGTTTGTCATATTTGTGGGTACAAAACGCACCGTTTTTTGCCTGGTAGGGGTTGGAGATCTATTTTGGTTCGGTTTGGGTGAATTATCCCTCGAAAAGAAATTTGGGGAAATTGCTCGTGATCGTCCCGGAGTTGAATTTTCTACGTTATTTATTCTTGACTTATTGTGGTTCGCCACAATTGAGTCAATTTTTATCATTCTCTCTACTTCCTGGACTGCTAGCTCTAATGTTTGGATATTCTTTGATATCAACATTCGGTACAGTTTAGGGCTTAACCCTTGCATGAAAGCATTTAGTACAATTTTATCATATAAAGGACCAGATTCTTTTCCGTATTTAGCCTCAATGGATACCATTATTTTGTGCAGATATTCTCTAGCATTTTGGGTTTCGTCGAAACAAACCGTACCATGCTTTAGTTTGTGTGTTGGACTGGTTTCAACAAATCTCTCTCGGAACGCTTTTAGCAATTTTTCTATTGAGTTTATTGGAAGATTGTTATCTTCCCCTATCGTATTTTCTATCTGTTTCAAGAATGTTAGTGCTTGCCCCTTAAGTCTCATTAACAACATGCCAACTAATGATTTTAAGTCTGTTTGAGTTACCTCCACAAATTGATTTAATTGGATAATAAATTCATCTACATCCGAATCTCCGTTATATGGGGGTAGTGACTTTGAAATTTCCACTGTTTTGGCAATAATTTTTTGCTTTAATAATTGTGCGTTTTGATCCAACGACATATTGATTTGTTTTTGTTTTTTTTGTTGGGTTAAAATTCGGTACTGGTTTTATTTGTTTTGATACTATTTAAATTTGATACTTCTTAATTATATGTATTTTTTTTGGTACTATTTTCGGGGGATTTAGGTTTAACAAAATATTGTACTTCAAAACATGCACAAATTATGACGCTTCAAAGCATGCAAAAAATATGACACTTCAAAGCATGCGGAAAAAATGGTACTTTAATGCATGCACACTTTCCCTATGCGTAATATTTCTCAACAATCTTTTTTTTCAATGTTGTCCTTGTGTTTTTGCTCCATTAAACAGGCCGCGCCAATTGTAATGGGGGGGGGGGTTTAAAAAAGTTATTTATTCATATGTTTTCAGATGTTTCCTCATATGGGAAATTTCAATTAATTAATTCAATGGGGGAAATTAGTTAAACTCTAAACTGATGGTGCGCGAGTGGCATACCTAAGTGGAGGCGGGACTTTATGTGTAGGGAGCTTAAATTAACGGTACAAACGGGGAGCTCGCATTAACGGCCATACTGAGTCGAAATCAGATTGAATGGATTCATTTTCCCTTGGAAGCAAGTGGAGCCACAAGGACAAGCTAATTTTGAGAAATACTAGCATAAAGAGAATAAAATAAGAAGATGATGCATTTATTACTCACAGAACTGGAACAGAGCTCGGTATATCAAAATACTTGCAGTAAATGACACTAAGTTAAAACTGGTCACTGGTTCAATACTATTGTTCTGAACTGACAATCGACTAACTAGATAAGACTCATTCCCAAATAAGACTGTCATAAGATTCCAAAGTTAAGACTCACACAATAAGACCGCTCCAAAAAGACTGCCTCCCAATTGCTAAGTTCTCGCTATCTACTAATTCCAATTTCGCCAGAGGTTACGTCCGGGCGTTACTAACAAGTATACTGTTCAGACCCTATTGGTTTCCCTATCTGTCCTAAATTACTATTGGACCAATCAGCTAGTTGATTTTAATTAACTTTTGAACCGGCTTATGATTCTTCTAGAATTTCGCTTCGGAATTCTTCCCAGCATGATACAATTTTTTACTAGATACAGAGTTTAACATTGTATTTAATTTATACAATTTTTGACATATTTTATGCAAATTTCAAACCTAAGATTTATTGTTGCAATTGTAATACAATGTTTCGCTATTTTTTAAATTTGACAATTAATTGTTACTTAAATTATTTGGGTTTATATTCTGGGCATTTTTACTTGAAAAATTTTTGGGGTATTGGAAATTGATTCCATTACATAATACTTGATAAGAATTTATTGTTTCGGTATGACTTGCTTTGTTTCCCAAGTTCCTCAGTTGTCTCGTGGAATAAGATTTTGGATACATTTATTGTCTCTTTGAACTAAAATAAAAAAAACTAAGTTTTTTTAACTGAAAGTAAGGAACGAGGTTAAAACTTAAAACGAACAGAAATTATTCAGTATATGAAAGGGGCTGTCCCCTCCTCAACACCTCGCTCTTTACGCTAAAGTTTTTCATTGTTTAAAAAAATAGAGTTCAAGTTCAAGTTCTTTATTAATCAATAAAAAATGTTTTGACAAAACTATCAAATTAATGACCCACAGTGAGAATAACTCGTGTGTGGGTTTATATACACTCAACAATAAATAAATAATACTATCTCCAGATACTGGAATAAAAAGATTGTTCTTCAACTCTCCGTACGGTAACAACAAACAAAATCCGAATAAAATCAAAATAACCAAATAAATAAAGTGAAATGAGGAGCATCCACCCCAGAAAATAAATCAAATTAATAATTACTGATTAAGTGATTCATTAATCTAATTTTATTATTAACCAACGATTTATTCAAATCTACAAAACTACGAAATTTATTCCAATTATATATAATACTATGCCTTGGTGAAAAACGGGACCTTCCTGATTTTATTAAAGCCTGACAGACTACAGAACTGCCACGGGTCCAATATGCATGCAAAACCTGATTATCATCCTGAAAAAAAATATTATGCAAATAAAAATACTCTGGCAAAAGACCTTGAACGTGTTTGATCATATAAACAACAGAGTGGAAAGAAGGGAAAAGATCCAGTGGAAAGATATTTAAAATTTGATACATACTTTTTGTTGACGATTTACCAGGGTAAGACAACGGGCTAGGCAGGCAATTTTTCAATAAACGCAGAGCTTTATTTTGTTGCCTCTGAAGAGGAAGAATATGAGTTTTAAAAGTATTAAAAAAAATAATAGGAAAGTAATTTTTATATGAATGCACTAGTGAATGATAAAGAGATTTCAGGGCAAAAAACGGCAGAACAAATTTCAGATGATTCATCATTCCAATATTTCTTGCCAGTTTCATTCGAAGATAAATTGCATGGTTTTAAAATGATAATCTTGAATCCAGTAGTATCCCAAGATACTTAATATCATCAACTCTTTCAATTTCAATAGGCAGACCTTGAATAGTAATCATCATAATTTCCGGTGCTGTTTTCCCAGTACGAGAGAAGATGATGAATTTTGTCTTAGTACAATTAATAGTCAATTTATTTCTCGAAAACCATAAGATAAGCCTCTTCAGTGCTGATTCCAACCTAAGCTTCAAAGATCTAGGGTCGTGGCTACTGACATTGCATGCCGTGTCATCGGCGAATAATGTGTTAAGGCCAATATCTTTGATGCTATTACTGATAGCATAAACATAGATAAGAAATAGGAGGGGACCCAAAATAGACCCTTGTGGGACTCCAACTGACTGAGATTGAGATACTGATGAGGAAGAAGTATCGCCTCTGTCTACATACTGATTTCGGTTTTTTAGGTATGATATTACTAAGTCATTAACTGGGCCTCTTATCAATCAATCATCAATCATTTTATTAATACTAAACTATTACAAACGTAAAGAAAAATTATTTGGCCCAAGAAGCTTGGCTTGTTGTGGGGCTTACAACACAATAATAAAGCACTAAAACAACCATAAATATTACTCTAAATCAAACAATATACATGAAATAAAGATTAAAGAAAATAAACACTACCATACAGTAAAAAAAAAATTTATAATAATAACGATATATAAGGGAAAAACACAAAAAGGAGAAAACAGGGAAAATAAACGAAGGAGAGAGAAATTACTAAACTGGAAAGACATGACGAATAAATGCCTTTGCAGACGGAAATAACGGGACATCCGGTGGGATTGAATTCCATAATTGAATTGATTTATAAACAGGAGACCTCTGGGCTGCTGTAGATGAACGTTTGGGCAAAATAAGTCTACGAGAAGAACTAAGTAAAAAAGTAGATTACCTACCTGAGCCTGTCCGTGAAAAAGATTGCTGCAGAGGCGGTGGAAGTTTACCTAGAAAAGCAGAATGCGCTAAATAAAGATTACTTTTACCCACAATACAATCCAGCGGAGCTATTCCAGTATCATTATACAGATCAGAGGAAGGGTAAAGCCGAGGGAGAAGAAAAGTAGCCTTCCCTGCCCTATTTTGGGCTCTTTGAAGTGAGCAGAGAAGAGATTTATTAGTATTACCCCAGACAGAGCAGCAATAAGAAAGGCAAGGAAAAATAAAAGCATAATAAAGAGAAAGCATAACATCTGGGAGAAGAAATGAGTTAACCCGGTGCAACATTGAAGACTGGCGGAAGATTAGGGAACGGGTGTGAATTATATGAGGCTCAAAAGAGAGAAAACAGTCAAGATACACACCTAGAAATTTCACCATAGCAGCTTGTGGTGTAACATCATTCCCATAAGTCAGGATGATTGGCTCCCTTACGTCTCTCATACGATAAGGGGTTCTGAAGAGTAAAATGGCACTTTTTTGGCTGTTGAGAGTCATACCATTTGACCAGCACCAATCTTACTTTATCAAGAATACCTTGAGCTAGGGAAGTGGCAGATGGCAAGTCCACTGCAGCAATGAAAAAGTTACTGTCATCAGCAAAAATAATAGGATGTACAAGGGGATGAAGACCATCAACGAGATCATTAATGTGAATTAAAAACAAAAGTGGTCCAAGCACAGAACCCTGTGGGACACCCTTCAATATAGGCAAAGTAGTGGAAGAATTACCATTAACTGAAACATACTGAGATCTTCCCGACAGATAAGACCTTAACCATTCTAGTGGGACTCCATGTACTCCAAATGAAGATAGTTTAGACAAAAGAACAAAGTGGTCAACCATATCAAAGGCCTTTGAAAAGTCAAGAAATAGACCCAAAACACACAAGCCCTTGTCCAGATTAACACGCACAAACTCTGTTGCATCTGAAAGTGCATACGAGGTAGAGAAAGTGGGACGAAAACGATACTGATGGTTAGTTATGAGAGAATTTCCTGCAGTCGTATTAGTACTAAAAACAAATGAAGAGAGTCTACGATACACTACTCTTTCAGCAACCTTAGAGATGACAGGAAGAAGAGAAATGGGTCTATAATTTGAAATTAGAGATGAATCACCTTTTTTATGTAAAGGAAAAACATTAGCAACTTTAAATAAATGAGGGAAAACACCAGAAGAAAGAGAGAGGTTAGTTATGGGTGAGATGGGGTTAGAAACAAACTGACCAATTTTTTTAAAAACATTATTACTCAAACCAAAACCATCAACTGAACGGCTACTTGGAAGCCGGGAAATAATACTATAAATTTCAATATCACTGCATGGGGAAAGGAAAAATGACGTTTCTGCTATGGAAAAACTACTTACTCTACTCTTGGATTGAATGGGAACTGAAGGAAGAGTGGTGAAATACGAATTGAAGGCGTTTGCGGAAGAATTTTTATCCACAATAGATCCATCACCATTCCTGTAATGACATGGGGGTGACTGTTTGAGTTTCTTGCGAGAAATAGCTTCATTAACTACATTCTGAACCTTTCGCAAGTTCCCCTTACACTCATCAATTCGACGCGAAAAATAGAGCTTTTTGGCTGCACGTACTGAAGTCGTAAGTACATTTTTATAATGTTTATACTTCAAAAGATCATCCTGTGTTTTATTTTTACATGCAACCTTGAACAGAGACGCCTTCATATGTGTAGCATTGATCAGACCTATGGACATCCATGGGCATTTGGGTATAGATTTCCTTGGTCTCTTCCTAAGAGGAAAATACTTATCCAACAGAGCTCCCATGCGAGACACAAATAAACTTGTTGCACATTCAACATCATTAGCTTCAAGAACAGTAGACCAATCATTACTCTGAAGACTAAGAATTAAATTAGAAATTTTTTTATCTGTAAAAGTTCTAAAAGAAGATTCACCTTGCTCATTCACAGCAATCTCAGTTTTAGGCACAAAAAGTGATAGATAAATAGGGAAGTGATCAGACAGATCAGTGAAAACAAGACCAGAAGTAAACTTCAATTTTGGAGAATGAGAAATGAAAATATTATCTATCAAATTGGCAGAATTTCTTGTAGGATCAACACGAGAAGGAAAAAAAATTGAAGGAAGTAGCCCAGAAGAAGAAAGCACATTAAAGAGATGGTCACATTCATCACTTGATCCAACATTTAACATATTACAATTAAAATCTCCCAAAACACAAATAAGTTTTTTAGAGAAAGTCCCCACACCAGAAAGCTGATCAAGCAATTCACAGAACAGATGTGTTGGAAAAGGAGGGGGCTTATAAAACAAACAAACAGTATCACATGCAAACTGGCTTTTCGGATCAATGACAAGAGAATAAACAGTCCTACTATTAGATACTACTGAAGTAGACAAGGATTCAAGGTCATACCGTCTACTAAATTTAATATCAGATTTTATAAATAAAGAACCCTGAGCACTTTGTTACCATTCTAGGGACATGAATAACAATATAACAATGCATATCATAAGCTGTTAAATTTTCATTATCAGATAGCCATGTTTCTGTTAAACCAATTACATCAAAAGGGCAAGAATTATCAGACCACAAATATGATTTCAGACTATCCCACTTATCTCGTATCCCACGTACAATCAAACAAAATACATTAAAGCAACTATTTAAAGAGAGAGAAGGCATGATTTTATCACAAAAATCAATAGTAGTGTGATAATTGCAACTAGAATTAACCATAGATTCAAGAAGAGGGTCAAGTGTGTGGGCCTCTTGTTTGCCAGCACTACTTGGTTGCTCAGAGATAACTGATTTAAGAATAGAAGAATTCAAAAGAAAAGAAAAATCAGCCAGATTTACCACACATAACAAATGCACACAATATCTTCACAAATGAACAAGATATCAAACAAACAGGCTGAAATAGCAGAGGGTAAATTGAAACTAAAAAGGTGAAACTTATAGGCACCAACGAAATGAAATAGAAGAAAAAAAACAACCTGCAAGACAAAGAACAATAACAAGCTACAAAGCTAAAAAAAAATAAGAAAATAACAAACAATTACAAGGACAAAGGCAAAAGCAAAATAAAGAAAAGGGCAAAACAATAAAGAAGCAACTAGAGGAAAGAATTATCAACGGATTATGGAATTCACTTAAAAGAATAATGTAAAACAACATAAATGCAAGCATAAGTAAAACCATTAAATCATAAAGAATTAAAAAAACAACAACAAAACAACAGAGCTAAAAGGGGGAAAATGGTTTATTTCAGTCCTGGGAGGGGCTTGGATGGGCTGTAGTTGACTGATGGAGAACATCAACTTGAGATGTCTCTCTAACATTGATCACTTTACCATCAGAAAGCTTGGTAAGTATTTCTCCTCCACTAGACCAGTAGACCTGTAGACCTCTTCCCAAGCTTTAATTTATCATAGTTAAGTAGCTGAAGTCTAGGCTTTGTAAGTGACTCAGAAATAAAGACACCACAGCCTTGCAAACTTTTCTTTTCTCTAAGAATAAGCTGCTGCATTCTTGGACTACAAAATTCCACAACAAGTGGGCGAGATTTCAAACCTGAGCCTTGTTTTCCAATCCTTCTAACAGAAACTATGTCATTCTTAATCAAAAGAATACCAGGAAACCTAGTACTGCAAAATCCCAGAAATTTGCTTTCAGAAGCTTCTGGATGAGGGTCTTCTTTGAAACCAAATAGGATCAGCTGATTTGAAATTTTCATTTGGTCAAACTGATCGCTCAGACAATCCACATTGAGTTGAATTGGTTTCAGAGATTTTTGCAGCTCTGACAAACCTGAGCCAAGCAAAATAAGAGATGATTCAAGCTTTGACACCCTCAAATCATATTGTTTTAGTGATTTTTCAACAAGCACATCAAAATCCATTTTAAGACTATTTTATACCTCTTGTTTAGTAATCTCCATGTTGTTAGCATCAAAAGCAGCAGGCCCATGACTAGAGGCAAGTTTTTTAACAGAGGCCTCAACCAATGAACCAACCTCATTAGATTGTGCCTCACTGACAACTTCTGCCATAGCAGATTTAAGGTTTTGGTCATTAAGTGAATCTGCAATTAGCTTCTGCTTGTTCTTAAGGGTGTTAAGGTGTGAGGTGAGCATAGTAATCTGCTCATTAATAGATTCAGCTCCACTTACTGGATGGAGCAGTCTGATCTCATGTCTCTGTGACTAGGTGGTCTATAGCTCTTTTTTGAGTTGTCACCCATGATGTAGGCTAAAATTAACTCCAAAATAGGCTAATGAAGCTACAAGCTAACAGCAAAAGGCAAGGGATCTTCTGGCTGGCACAAGCAATTATGAAAAGGTTCTAATAACAGCGAAGCAGAGGTGTAGGCACCAGGCAGAAAAATAAAAAGACTGTACCTGCGGGGTCCCCAATTGCACCCCTGGGGTTGGGGCTGCTAGGCTTGCCTGCCTTTTCCACTGGACTGGTAGGCAGGCTAAACCAGTTCTTCAGACAAATTCAATTTAACGAGAAGGTTAATGATGCCATATATTACACTTAAACAAACAATATAGGTTCCAATGTGCTTCTTAATTTTTGATTTTTTTTTTTTTTTTTTTTTTTTTTTTTAATTTTTTTTTTATGGGAAATCCTATCAAATGACTTTTTAATTTCAATAAAAATTGTAGCAGGAATATCACCTTTGTCGAGGGCGTCATGAACAAACTGAGTCATTGCCATAATAGCATGCTCAGTAGAGTGAGACTTCCGGAACCCAAATTGCATCGGACTAAAAAATTTAGATTTCATTAAAATGCTGACTATATGGTTATGTAGGCACTTTTCAAGCAACTTCCCAAATGTAGACAGGATTGAAATCGGCCGATAGTTTGTTGGGTTCTTCGGGTCTCCTCCTTTATACAAAGAGATAATTCTTGCAGACTTGAAACAAGAAGGAAATCTTCCGGATTTAAAACAGAGGTTGAACACATGGGAAAGCGGGATTACAATATTTGGTGCTATGCACGTAATCAGATTAGTAGATGACCCATCAATCCCTTCCGAAGATCCATTCTTTAAAAGGTTTGTTTTAAGTAAAAGTTCATCTGGGGTTACAGGAGTAAGAAAAATGGAGTAATTGTGAGACGGGGGTAGAAATGATTGAAAGTCCTCTCCAGTTTCATTATCCAGATGACGGGCGAGGTTGTTTCCAGCAGTTGACGCGGTTTCCTCGCCAATTTTTGCAAAGTGTATATTTAATGCATTGACAACTTCTACTTTCCCTGTAGCAAGTTGAGTTCCATCTTCAGCTATTAATTCATCAGGAAGATCATGTGTCTCATGCTTTCCTAAGCACTTATTAATTATTTCCCATGTCTTCTTAGAGGACCCTTCTGCTTCAACAAATGCTTCGGCGAAGTAGTGACTTTTTGCTCATCTTAAAATTTTTGCTAAATAATTTTTGTATCTGCGAAATTCAGCTAATTTAACTTCAGATGGATACATTAAATATGACTTATATAACAGATTCATATTTTTTATTGATACCAGCAATCCAGGAGATATCCAAGGCTTAATCGGCTTTATACTATTTCTTCTTGATATTTGGCGGAGAGGGAAAGCATTATTGAAACAACGTTTAAACTGATTCACAAAAAATTCAGCAGCAAAATCGGGGTCCGAAGACACTAAACAAGAAGAAAAATCACTTGAAGAAAGCAATACTTTAAGTTTACTTAAGGAGTTTCTGTTAGTCATTCTCATTTTTTTTTAGTTGGCCTATTAAACTCTGTAATCAAGTGAAGGTTGGTCACAAGCATCAAATGAAAGCAATGGTCACAAGCATTAAGAAAGGAATTAAAAAGTCAAATTAGAAAAGCTGCCCGAGCCTATTATAAAAATAAAATTAAATACTTGTGCCATGATAAACCAAAGAACTGGTACTCTGAAATTAAAAAACTTACCGGCAAGAGTTAAGAACAACTAAATTTTAATATAAATGAACCTCCAAAGACCACAGCTAATAACCTCAATTAGTTTTTGGCTTCTATTGTCCAGAGTCTCCCACCACTATCTTACGAATTTCCAGATTTTCCTGTTCCTTTTTCACTCCCACATATTTCTCCACTTGATGTTGTAAAAAAAATTGAAAAACTAAAACGATCAAGTATTTGCCCTTTAGATATTCCTGTTCCTCTGATTAAAGCTTTCAGTGTTTACCTCTTAAAACCCCTATCCACCCTGTTCAATGAAATTACCGAATCTGGACAGTTCCCTCAATATTGGAAACAAGGCTTCATTACCCCAATCAAAAAGAAAAATGGGAAGCCTGGTTTTGATGGCATTCGTCCTATTACCCTCACCTCAATTTTTTTAAAATTGTATGAAAGTTTTCTCGCAGACTGGCTTAAGATGAAAGTCCTCCCCCTCATTGATCTTAGACAGTTTGGTAATCTCAAATCCACGTCAACCTCTCATTACCTGATCCATCTTGTTGATACCATGGGTAAATTACTTGAAAAACCTAACACTTGGCTTAATCTAATTTCTATTGATCTTCAAAAAGCTTTTGATTTGATTAACCACAATTTACTCATAGATAAACTTATAAATGAATTCCACATTGAAACTTTCCTTGTTAAGCTTGTTGCCTCTTTTCTTTCTAATAGATCTCCAGCAGTTAAATATTTAAATTGTTTCTCAGATTATCTCCCCATATTTAATGGCATTCCTCAGGGGACTATTCTAGGCCCTCTCCTTTTTTCACTTATGATTAATAGCCTTTCAACCCTTTACGACAATAGATGGAAATTTGTCGGTGACTTGACAGTTTTAGAGATATGTCATAAAAACATCTTTAGCAACCCATTGGGCATACTCCAAGATATTGCCTGTGAGGCCTCTTCCCTTGACATGACTGTTAACCCTTCTAAATCCGCAATAGTCTCAGTAAGTTTCCTTAAATCCCCTCCCCTTTTTCTTGCTCCTATACCTCCTGAAACCTCTGTCACATCTCTTAAACTCCTTGGTGTTACAATTTCTTCTAATTTGAAATGGGATGCCCATATAGATAATATCCTACAACAAGCAAACTCCTCGCTTTCCCTCCTTAAACTTTTAAATAAATTCAGTTGCCCCCAATCACATTTACTACAAGTATACATTTCTTTTGTGCGTCCCATATTAGAGTACGCTTGTCCTGTGTGGCACCCTGGCCTCTCTAATGAAGCAACACAAAAAATTGAAAATGTCCAAAAGAGAGCTCTAAGAATTATTTTTAAAGAGGGCAAGATACCGTATTTGTATTTGTTAAATATTTCAAACCTAGAGACCCTCGAGAGACGAAGAAATAATTTGTGCCTCCGTTTTGCAAAAAATGCCATAACAAACCCTCGGACGGCAAGTATTTTCCCCAAACGTCACTCCCCATCCAGATTACGGCCGCCTCGAGCTGTTTCTGATCCCATCCCTGTTTTGTCCCCCATTCACTGCGTTACTTCGAGATATGAAAGAACTTTTGTCCCCTTTATTACAGAACAAATGAATAAAATGTCCCAATAGCTTCTTTTTTTTCTTTTTTTTGTCTCCCCCCCCCCTTCTTGACCAGTTTTTTATTTTTTAACTCTTTTATTGACTTACTGTAGTTGGATTATTGACACTTTCTTAGTGTCTCTTTTAATTCATATGCATTTATGTCTCGCTCTTTTTTTTCTGTGTATATGCGTTTATTCCCCCCCTCCCTTTTTTTATGTCCGTTATAATTCTTTTTCCGATTCGTATTTGTGTAAGTTTAGTTTGATCAGTTTTTATCTTTTTAACTTTTTAATTGACTTTTTACAGTTTTAATTATTGACTGTTAAATGATTATTCATTATGATTTTTCTATTTCGTTTTGCCAGTTTTATTGCAATCATTTATATTGTCGACTCCGAAGTCCGAATTCGGCCATTTGTGGGCTTGTGATAGTGATCTTTTTGAAATAAATATCATATCTTATCTAAATGGTCTGAAAAATCTTCAATAACCTCATCACTAGACTTTAGTTCCAGATCGTAAGCAAATTATCAATAAGGGAAGCAGAATATTTCGTTATTCTTGTTGGGACTCCATAAGCTGGTAAGAGACCACCGGACAGGCAAACTGATAACAAGTCAGCCCCGTCAGGAGAGATTCCATGGAAATTACCGCTTGAATTATTAGAATTATAATTCAATATTAAAGTCACCCATGATAACTATTTTTGGATACTTTTTCGAAGCAATAAGCACAAAATCATCAAGAAGTTCCATGAATTTTGAAGCAGGAGAACTTGGAGTCCGGTAAAAAACACAACACAAAATTTTCATACTATTTACATCTATTTTAACTGCCAAAAATTCAAACGCCATTTCAGGATGTAGGTGATCAAATTCACTCACCAGATCTGACTGAATTGTTGATTTAATGAAAAAACCTATCCCTCACTGTTTTTTATTAATCCGATTCTTATGAAAAAAAGTTTAATCCTGTTTATTAATAAATGTCTTTGTCGAATCATTTAAAAATGTTTCACAAGAGGCGAAAACATCTATATTATGATGAGAAATAAACAGGGATATTCGATCAAAAATATTTAGTAACCCGCGACAGTTCAAAAATGCCATTCTAAAATTAGCGCCTTTATTTAAAACTTGGATAGGGAGTAGATATTTATTTTTTGGGATATAATGAACCATCAAAAACATTGTCATCTTTGCATAAATTCTCAAATATTGTAGCTAAATCTAGGGGGAGCTCCTCGAAATTACGAAGTCTATCATCTATTATCTCGATGATGGGTATACTTATTGACAAAAAGTGACTTACCAACCATACGGAGAGTCAAAGGAGACACAATTGTAACCAGAACTTCATCTGAAAGAGACAAACATAAACAAAAAACTAGAACTTTATAACATGAAAACCTTATATACGAAAAATCGGGAATAGTGTGGCACAAGGTAAAGAAATTAAATATAACAGTTTTGGTAAAAAAAAAGAAAGAAAAAAACACATAATACTCATTAGGATACTTTTGCAAACGAGCCTCCGAAAATACGATCATCATAATCCTCAAACAATCATAAATTATCAACTAACTAAACAAGCAGAGCACTAAACACAAAATAAACAAAATACTCCACAAAATCTTATAAATATGAACTCAGATCACTACTATCCTATTCAGTTATTGATCAGCTCTCTCCCATATCACCGAACCATTTTTTTTTTATCTCAAGCCATACATAGGTTCCTTTATTTTTAACCCGAGAAGCAATAATCATTCCAGACTCCTTCATCTCTTTTGCTTTAGTGAGGAATCCTGTGCGTAAAACGTTAAGTGCTGGACGAAGGTCTGTGCAAATTTTTATTCCAGAGTTCTTAAGTTTGGATACGTTTTGCATAACTAGATAAGCTTCAGCTTCATTCCTGAGCCTAATTAGCACTGGATTAACTGCCGGTTTACTTGTCTGACTTTGATTACGGCGTCTATTCGTTATATTGACAGTTTTTCCTCCGAAGCGGTAACATTTGTTAATTGACAGAGATGACGCAATTTTTAAGGTATTCCTAAGTAGATTTTTCACGTGAGCTTCAAGGGATTGATTCGAATTAATATCCGTCGGTAAGCCGTGTATGATCAAGTTCCAACTTCTTTCTTTCACTTCAATTAGTAGCATTTGACGCTCGAGCAACGAGTTCTTCTGCTTTTGCTCTTCCAGTGGCCTTTCTAATTCAGCTATTTTTCTATCTCTTTCTAAAGCCTCATTCTTTAACTTTTGTATTTCAGAAGACAAATTGTTAACTTGCAGTTATTAAATCACCCTGCTTAGTAAGTAGTCGGTCTAATTTTTGTTTTGGAGCTCATTAGCTTGGTCGAACTTGGCTTGGGATACTGGAATATTCATTATATAATTTGTCGATATGCCCGAACTCAATTTTTTTTTTCAAACATCATTGAACGAGACTTACTCGCAAGGGGGGTGATTGACTACCCCCCGAAAAATCCAAAAAACGTGTGTTTGAAAGAAAAATTCTGTTGAATAAATTTTTCAGATGACAGTTCAGATAATTTCTATTCGTTTTAAGTTTTAACGTCGTTCCTTGCTTTCAGCTAAAAAAAACCTGTTTTTTTATTTAATTTTTGAACTTTTTATTTTTTGTTTAATTTTTGTTTTTTTATTTAATTTTTAATTTTTAATACTTATATTAGAGGGTTCGCCCCCTAGTCGATACCTTGCTCTTTAAGCTAAAGTTTGAATTTTGTTCCAATTCTTTAAGAATTACCCCTTAATCCCAAATGCCGTTAATTAGAATAAATAGCTCTTATGAAAGTACTAAAAAATATTTGGCTTAGAGAGCGAGGTATTGACTAGGGGATGAACCCAATTATATACGTAATGTTTTCTGTCGTTTTAAGTTTTGATGTTGCTGCTTACTTCCAGTTAAAAAACTTGTTTTTTTTATATATATAATTTCTGATCTTTTTTAAAATAATGCTGGAAAATCCGGCACCCCCTTCTTAGCAATGTCCCTTCCCCCATGAAAACTTCCTTCATGGAAAGATCCTCCCATATGACCCCGACCCCCCCCCCCCCTACCAGAAAAAATCCCCCCTAAAAACGTCAGTATACTTCCCTATATGTTAACATTGGGTAAAGTTCATAACTTTCAGCCCTCCCCCCGGGGACTTCGAGGATTAAGTCATCCTAAAAGACATAGTTATCATATTTTCGACCATGCTGAACAAAATGGCTATCTCAAAATTTTGATCGGGTGACTTTGGGAAAAAAATGAGCGTGGGAGGGGGCCTAGTTCCCCTTCATTTTTTTGGGTCACTTAAAAAGGGCACTAGAACTTTTAATTTCTATTCCAATGAGCCCTTCCACGATATTCTAGGACCACTGGGTCAATACGATCACCCCTGTGACAAAAACAAAACAAATAAACACCCATCCGTGATCTTTCTTCTGGCAAAAAAAATGCAAATTCCACATTTTTGTAGACAGGAGCTTAAAACCTCTGCAGTAGGGTTCCCTGATACTCTGTAGGGTTCTCTTAATATGATGGTGTGATTTTCATTAAGGTTCTATAACTTTTAGGTGACCTTTCCCCCTTTTTTCGAAAATCAGCCAAATTTTCTCAGGCGCGTTTTGATAGGTAGAACTAAACTTGATGAAACTTATATATTTGAAATTAACATTAAAATCTGATTCTTTTGATGTATCTATTGGTATCAAAATTCCGTTTTCTAGAATTTCGGTTACCATTCAGCCGGGTCGCTCCTACAGTTCGTTACCACTAACTGTTTGATTTCTTTGGCTGATACCCTTCTTGTTTGGTAGTTCGAATTCAGTTCTTATTTTGCTACTGGTTGGGCATTTTGCTTGTTAGTCTTACTTTGATATTTTGAGAGTTATTTCGTCCTAATCCGAGACAGGTTAGTAAAGTTTTTTGGAGTCGATTGGTCTTGCCAGTAGTAATCAATGTTATACTTTGCGCACTTTATGTTCCATCCTGTTTTATTTGCGGCCTACAGGTCATCACACTCTTTCAAGGAATATACATGTTTTTTTTTTATTGTGACATTGATTTTTTGTGTGTCAGTTGATTAGAGAAAGTTCGCGGTTTGTCCAATATAATAACTTGATTAGTCAGTTTTCTAAAAAAACTTGTCATGCTACAATGTACTTAATTTAAAAAAAAACCCGATATAATGTCCCGACACGGCATTCCAATTTTCATTATGCATTAAGACATTGTTTATAGTACACCATATATTTTTAACTTTTGAAAACAATGGATTTGTCTATTTTCAATGTGAGTACACTTTTCATTCTTTTATTTCCCCCCAAAAAAATAAAGAAAAACGTTTTACTAGTAAATTCAAATTTCAGAGGGACAGCCCCCCTCCCCTCCAACAATACAAAATCTTAAGAATATGACGACTGTATTCGATAGAAATGTCAAAGCACGCTTTTTTCTATTATGTAAATAAAATCTATCCATCATAGGTATGTTTTGAAAAACAGTTCATTATCATTCAGAAATAAAGCTTTTTCCTAACATGATGTATTTTTCTGCTTTGAATGAAAAGCTTGCGTGTTACAAAGAGTGTGAGAGTTTTTGGGGGGGGGGGGTTAAATTTCACAGGCTCTTGCTATAAACGGGGTTTGTCTAATTCCGATGTCACGGCGGATGACTTTGGGAAAAAATTAGTGTGGGAGGGGGGCCTAGATGCCCTCTATTTTTTTTTTGGGTTACTTAAAAAGGACATTAGAACTTTTAATTTCCGTTCGAATGGGACTCCAGATAGGAGCTTTTAACTTCTATAGTAGGGTTCTTTGATGATGTGATTTTCTTTAAAGTTCTATGAGTTTTAGAGGATGTTTTCCCCCTTTTTTCGAAAACAAGGCAAATTTTTCTCAGGCGCGTAACTTTTGACCGCTATAGCTAAACTTGATGAAACTGATATATTTGAAATCGTAAGGATTCGCTCTTTACGCTAAAGTTTTTTATTGTTTGAAAAAAAAAAAAAGTTGTGAGACAAGGTCAAACTTTAGCGTAAAGAGCGATGCGATGAGGAGGGGGACAGTCCCCTTCATATAGGGAATAATTTCTGTTCGTTTTAATGTCGCTCCTTACTTTCAGTTTAAAAAAAAAAA
>JAQQPU010002331.1:52352-68669 GCA_029168905.1 Artemia sp. Kazakhstan ARC1039 | reverse complement strand
CCCCCCCTCCAACGCCCATCATTCCCCCAAACACATCCAATCCAAATTTTGAGATAGCTATTTTATTCAGCTTAGTTGATTTCAAGATGGAAAATATGTTTTTGAGGAGGATACTCCCCCACAATCCTCAGGGCAAGGGTTTTTAAGTTATGCCCTGGGGCATATAAGGTTTTTATAGAAGGCGTTGTCGTAGAAACTTCAAAAAAGGCTCATTCTATTGGAAATTCAAAAGGCTTGTGCCTTTTATAATAGTTGAAAGTGATTAGATAGCGACTAACGCCCCTCTCACGCCCACCATTTTCCAAAACACATCCATTATGAATTTTGAGGTATCCATTTTGTTCAACGTAGTTGAACGTTCTGGAAATTAGGTCTTTTAGGATGATAACCCCCTCAGAGCCCTCAGTGCAAGGGTTGTAATTTATGCCCTGGGGGCATATAAGGTTTATATAGATAGTTGTTGTATAAATCATAGGTAGCGCGATCGCGCTGCCTAAGTAAAGAACAGGGACACTCGAGAACGAGACAAGAAACGGGGACTAAGTAAAGAAGAGGACACTCCCCCAAAACCCTCAGGGCAAGGGTTTTAAGTTATGACATGGGGGCATATAAGAACGGTGTTGGCACAATGTATTATTTATTAATTTTTTCCTTTAGAACAGGGCACTTCGTATCGAAGAAATTGTCGTAGAAACTTCGAAAATGGCTCATTCAATTGAAAATTGGAGTGGCTTGTTCCCGTTTTAATAGTCGAAAGTGATTGGAAGGTGACTAACACCCCTTCACCGCCCACCATTTCCCGAAACACATCAATCAAAATTTTGAGATAGCCATTTTGTTCAGCGTAGTTGATTTCCAGATAAAAATTATATTTTTGAGGACAGACCCCCACAGCCCTTAGGGCAAGGATTGTAAGTTATGCCCTGGGGGCATATAAGGTTTTTTTATAGAAGGTGTTGTAGTAGAAACTTCAAAAAAGGCTCATTCGATTGGAAATTCAAAGGGCTAGCGCTCTTTTTAATAGTCGAAAGTGATTAGAGGGCATCTAACCCGCCTCTGACGCCCACCTTTTCCCGAAACACATCTAATCAAAATTTTGAGATAGCCATTTTATTCAACATAGTTTCAACTTCTGGACATTAGGTCTTTGAAAATGACACCCCCCCCCCCCACAGTCCTCAGGGTTGTAAATTATGTCCAGGGAAACATAAGGTTTAATATAACGCGTTGTCGTAGAAACTTCAAAAAGGGCTCATTCGATTGGAAATTGAAATGGCTAGTGTCCTTCTTAATAGTCGAAAGTGATTGGAAAGCAACTAACACCCCTTCCATGCCCACCATTTTCCCAAATACATCCAATAAAGCTTTTTAAAATAGCCATTTTGTTCCACGCAGTTCAAAGTTCAGGAAATTATACCTTTGAGCAGGACACTCCCCCCACAGTCTTCAGGGCAAGGATTATAAGCTATGCCCTGGGGGAATATAAGGTTTTTATTGAAATCCTTGTCGTAGAAACTTGAAAAAGGGCTCATTATATTTTTAATGAGCCTTATATTTTTTCAGAATCGGAATCAAAAAAAGGAACCGACATAGCAGAAGAAATTCTATGAGTTTTTCGAAAGGCTCGTATCAATGAAGAAAAACTGGTATTAAAATACGATTTTGCAAGTAACACGAGTGGGCGTTTCGATGGAATACAGGCTCACATTTCCAAGAACTTTGGATGGAATTTTCAATACCTAAGATGCCTAGCCCACAGAAGGAACATAATTGTTCTTTTTGCATAGATGTTCAAAAGCACAGGAAGCATCACTGAGTTTGCCGGGTTGTTGTCTTTAGCGAAAAATAACAGAAGAGGGCTCCCTTTAGTTTACAGAGCGTTCACTTTTGCAAAAACCATTGCCGTTACATTCGCTGAAGTTGAACGATTATTTAGCATGATGAAGATCGTCAAGAAAAGATTGAGGTCAACTACAGGAAACAATTAACTTGACCATCTCATGCTCATGATGTCAGAATAAAACTTACTGGAAAAAATTGACCTCAACCGACTTGTAGAAAAGTGGAAAGTTGAAAAGCCCTCCAGCCTTAAATTTTAGCTTATTTTATTTGTCTTGATTTTGCTTTAATACTTGAATTTTTTCTGTACCATATACGACAAATTCTGCAACTAATAAACATTATTTTAACAAATAAAAAACGAAATAAAAAATGTCGGTTGTCGTCGGCACCTACCCAAATTCGTCGGCATATTTTGAGCGCCCCTCCCCCTCCCAAAGGTAAAAGGCTAGTGACTCCCCTGACTACTACTACTACTGCAACTACTTTTTCTATGACAACTACTTGTAAAGGCAATACGTTAAAACTGCTGCTGCTACTAGTACTACCGCTATCATAATTAATACTACTACTAGTAATAAAAATATTACTACTACGAGTACTATTACAACTATTCTTATGGTTATGAAGGTGAAAATTTCAAGGATTTATTTTTGGTGGGGAAGGAGGTGAACTTAATCGCAATACTCTGTCTGTATGGAGGTTGTCAAAAGGGCGTAACAGCAATATCCTAGGAACAGTTTGGTGTGTGAATTTGAAGCCAACAGGGCTTGTTGTGTAGGATGTTGAACAGACTAAAGAAAATATTTGCATCCTATTGCTACTGCTTCTACTAGTCCTACTACTACGGCTACTATTATTACTACTTCTACTACTACTACTAGCACTAGAGCTAAGGCTACTACTATTAATTCTACTACTTCTATTATTACTGCTGCTACTACAACTAAGGGTGTTAAGGCGAAAACTTTGGGAAATATTGAAGCTGTATGGTGCTAATTCGAAACACACTATGCCCACACATGTTTTTAAGAGGATGTATCGGAAATGCTTTAATAATGGTTGATAGTATTAAGGTTAAACTTTCAGTGTGTACTGAAGGGGATTTTGAAGAAACCAAAGGTGCTATGTCCTTACTGCTACTAATGGTACCACAACTATTGCTACTGCGCATGCTAAGAGTATTACGGTGAAGCTTTCAAGGAATATTTAGGAGCTAAATGTTGAGCTAAATTAAAAATTTATAGTGCCATATTTAAGAGTCAAAAGAGATTGGAGGGCAAGCAGCCCTCCTACTAAACCCATTAATTGTCCAAACACATCCAGTCAAAATTTTTAGAAAGGTATTTTTTCAGCATAGTTGAACGGTCCAGTAACTGTTTCTCTTGGGATATTGGGTATGTCAATCCCCTACAATTATGTAATCGGCCCATTATGCTTTAAAACTATAAGTTGCTTTAAAACTAAATCAAAAGGCACTGTGTGTATGATTGCCAATAAGACACCTCAGCAATATATCGAGAATGACTGGGGGCATTAAGTTGAAAGTTTCGGGGCTACTACTATTGCTACTTCTGCTCATTAAAATTTAAATAATTTAAAAGAATGTAAGTGCATCCATGTTGTATCCAAGTGTATCCAAAGAGCATAGAAATACTTTTTTGGGAATGAAATTATGTTTTATTTTTCAGGTAAGCTTGAGGAGGTATAAAATAAAATTAAACAATGCTATTTGTTTCAGGCATAAACATTGGTGTAAAAGTTTCTCCAACATACAAACAGCAAGCCAAACTATGGATTCTTATAGAAAAAACGTAAAGATATAAAAGAAAAAAGCAAATTACCTTGGATTGTCAGTTTAGTATACATATACTGATCTTTGTTCCTCAAAAATGGAACAAAGTGCTGACAATGGGGGTTGTCAGCACTTCTCATTTTAATTTTGCTTGTTTTGGGTTTGACTCGGTTATTCATTTTAATTTCTGTTCGTTTGGGTTTCATATATTTATTGATACTGATTTACAGTAGTTTTATGCTTGGAAGATTATTTGACTTTATTTCTTCTCATTTTGGTTTAATCTCTTTACGTTTTTTTGAAAAACTTAATTTTTTGAACAATTTTTTAAATTAATCAAACAGTTCGTGATAACGAATTACAAGTAAGGTGCGAGTCGGTTCAATAGTAACCGAAACTCTAAAAAATATTGATATAAATAGATATATCAAAAGAATCAACTTATTACACTGATTATAACTATATAAGATTCATGAAATTTAGTGTTACCCATCAAAGGTTACGAGCCAGAGAAAGTCTGCCTGATTTTTGAAATAGGGGGGAAACATCCCCTAAAATTTAAGGAATCTTAATAAAAATCACGCAATCAGATTCAACGTACCAGGCAAGCCAACTGTAGAGGTTGCAAGCTCCTATATACAAAAATTTTGAATTTTGCTATTTTTGCCAGAAGAGAGATCACGAATGCTTCTTTATTTGTGTTTTTGTTTTTTGTTTGTTTTTTTCCCCAGGCGTGATCATACTGAAATAATCATCCTAGAAAGTCGGGAGAGGATGTATTTGAACGGAAATTAAAAGTTCAGTGCTCTTTCTAAGTGACCAAAAAGATTGGAGGGCAACTGGACCCCCTCCCATGTCCATTTTTCCCAACGTTGTCTGGTCAAAATTTTGAGATAGCCGTTTTGTTCGCCATAGTTGAAAGATCAAATAACTATGTCTTTCGGAGTAAAATGACCCCCCCCCATAGTCCGTGGGGAGAGGCCTATAAGTTACTTGTTATTGGGAAGTATGCAGTCATTTTTCCAGGGGGGGGATTTGGGCTTGGGGTGGATTTCCATAGGAAAAATATTCCTTGGGGAATGAAATTTCCGGGGGTGAATTTTCCTGGGAAAATTTTACACTGGGGGATTTGACAGAATTCCTATATGAAATTCTTTTTAATTGTCTTACATTCCCTTTGCCAACTCAATTTTGCATGTGGAGAAGTTTTGGGATTCTCCGGGGCTATATTCCACGTGTTCTGATTTGCGGGGAAAAATTTCCATGAAAGGGGGCATTTCCAGGGTGATCGATAAACCGATTAGAGATTAAAGTGTTTTTCAAATGAAAGTATGCTAAGGAGAATTTTTCAGGCTGAATCATCCGTAAGATATTTTACAGGGAGGCGAGGGGGGTTTTCAGCGAGGATGGAGTTGTCGGAAGGGAATATGACGGGGGGGGGTGTGATTTACGTTGGATGAAATTTTTACGGAATCTTTCCCCGTGAGGGGGGATATATGTCATGTAGGATGAGCCAGATTTACCGGGATTATTTGAAAAACGATCAGAAAATAAATTTAAAAAATTAAGTTTTTAACTGAAAATAAGAAGCAACATTAAAACTCAAAATGAACAGAAATTATATGAATTATATAACAGAATTATATAACAGAAATTATATGAATAATTCCATATATGAAGTGTTGACCCCTCCTCCATACCTCGCTCTTTACACTAAAGTTTGACTGTTCGTCTGATTTTTTGTAAAGAACGGCTACTGAAACTCACGGGCCGTTTAATTATAATAGGAATCTTTTTTAAAGTGCTAACAGCTTTAGCGTAAAGAGCAAGGTATTGAAGAGGGGACATTCCTTCATATACGGAATAATTTCTGTCCGTTTTGAGTTTTAATGTTGCTCCTTAGTTTCAGTTTATTTATTTTTTTATTTTTTTTATTTAGTCAAATATAAAGATAACAGATAATGTTTGTACCGCTAAGAACGAATAAACGAATTTTTAGACAAACAGAAATTGAAACGAATAATCATATAAAGCTTAAAACGAACAGAAAATACCCCAAATAAGAATAGGAATACCGCCCTGCTTAACCCTCCAGAATTTTAATTGCGCTTTACTGATAATGATTTGTGTTTTGTGCAGTGTGTTTTTTATTTTCTTAACATTATTGATAACACAGTCACACAATGAAATTACAAGGCTAATCAAGAATTAATCAACGCTCTTTCCAAATACAGTAATTAATTGTATCACAATTGTGTCCCAGTTCCCTCCTGTCCAAAATATAACAGTGCGCTATAAACAAAAGTTAGGTGATTTTTTGTTTCATATTTTATTTTTGATTAGTTTCTTGTCAATATTTGGCTCATAGTGCACAAAAATGAAAAATTACATATTTAAACCTTTGCGCATAGTCTAGGCATTACAGGGGCTGGGATGCAATCATAAAAGTAGCGATACATATATTTTGAAAGATTTACGAAATGTTAGTAAAATCGTATATTTATTACTTATTCAGCACATTAATCACCACTCCAAAAATTTACCCATAATTCAGACCGTTAGTCTTGACGTTTTGTTGGCGGAGGTTCGCTGGTATTTTCTAAAAGGGCTGGGCTGACATCTTTATACTGCTCACTTCCGTAGTTTTTCTTCCCGTGGTGGTCCTTGTGTCATCCTAAGCAGCAGGGGAATAAGGAACGATAAAAAGACTGAGAAAATCTTCCCAGTGGCCGTTCTTAAGCTGTTCTCCAGCACTATTGCGCACACATACATTATTCTAAGTAGTTTGTTTGGGCAAGCAGCTTCTTGGTGAAGTGTGAAAGAACTCAAGTGGGAAAGTACAGGACAATTTTTATTGTTTGATGGGATAGTTTTGGAGTTGTCAGAATGAATTTTAAAAGGAATATCATTTTGTCAATTGAAGAGTTCTCATGGTACCAGCTAAAAATTCTTATTTTTCAAAGTGCAAATAAGGTAAGCCTCGAGAGCTTATTATTCTTTCTCAATAACTATTTCTATTACCTGTATTTTAACTTGCGTTTGGAGAACTTAAGCCCTTGAGAAGTAAAATGCTTCAAGTGCAGGATTTGGTCTCAAGAACGCAGATGTGGGTCTCGGGAAAGACCTTGCAGAATCTGTAAAAATGGCCACTAGTCTTGTATTATTTAAAAGAATGTTTAAGTCAAGTCTTTTGATAATCAATAAAGTTCGATAAAAGAAGTGTGAAACATTGATCTGGTAGATATTATTTGGTTTAATTTACGGTCATAATCAGATTTTTTTCTTCTATAAAAGCGGCCATTAATGGCAAATATTTTTCTTTTAGTTTTTGTTTTTTGAAAATATTAAATAGAATATTTGCCACCTAAGAATATTTGCCACCATGATGCCACCTAAGGAGGCATCATAAGTGCACATAAACATAAAGTTACAGTTTTATCCTGAAGTAGACTCCCATATCACCAATAACTCTCGTTGTTCGTTTCAATTGACGTCAAGCGAAAGTCTGTATTCAACTTTACAGTTGCCATTGACTTCTTGTCTATTTGGGAGTCTATTAAGCTCCGAAAGCTGTGAGCAAGCTCACAGGGAACATAACAGGTCAGTCAGCTCTCATCAAGACCATGCAATGGCAAAAACAGAGCTGCCTGGTATATATACTGTATATGGGTGATTCTAGAATCTTAAAATTAATATATTTGATTCTTCGAAGGCAGCCACTAAAGAGGGAGACCTGAATAATACACTTAGTCATATGTACAATAACAGCCTGGTGCCTCTTTACAACCAAAAAGAGGACATATCCTCGCCATCTCAAGCTTCAGAGACGACTTGAGACTTTTTCAGACGCACTGTTTGCCTTTAGCAGTATAGAATGATCACAGATTTTAGATATTGAAATTGAATATGCCCAATTATTAAACGAAACAACAATCAGAGGAGATAAGAGGTAAAGGAGTGCCCTTATAATAATTTCATGTTTTCCTGCAGTTTCCTGTACTTATTTTGTAAGTCTAAGGTTTAGCAGCAAAATAGCACCACCTCTTATTCCCTTCCAATTACTTTTGTTTATTACCTTTATTTGATAATATTTCATTTTCATTTTCACCGTCAGTTTAAATGCTAATTTTTAAACCAAAAAAGAAAAGAAAAAGGAAAACAAAAGAAACGAATATTACACAGGCTTTCTTAGTTTTTCAATGCACGAATATATATCATACCTTATAGATTGCAATTGCCTTAAAAAAGCAAAGCTAAATGCTTCCTTTTAGCGTGAGAAAAAGCAAAAGTCAAACAGTAGATAGCTTATTGCTGGTCGAAAATTGATGATCAAATTGTAAGTTGCTTTTAGGCAACAAAACTGACTTCCAAATTAAAAAAAGGTGATAAAATTTTAATTCGAGCGCTCTGGGATTCCGTTGATAAATACTTGTCAATTATTGAGATACTTCTCTATAAAAAAAAAGAGATACTTCCAAACATTTGTCTGCAATCTCTTAATAAAGCCCTAACACAATAAGCCTTACCCCCTTATCCTATATATTTATTTATGCCCGCTTACAATGGAGAAATGGAGAAAAAAAAAGCGGAGCACAAAATGAGACAAAAAAAAGAAGAAAAACATGTTCAACACTAAAAATTAAATCCAGGTATTTCATTCACAGAAACAGTTGAATCAGCGGTGAGTCGTAGAGTTTACTGAGGGATCGTCTTGAGGCTCTCCGTTCTAGATCAATCACCTTGGTTGATGGATCAAGGATTCCATATATGGATGAGATCTCCGTGTTAGAAAATCTTAGTGGAAGTCCCAGCAAAAATTTTGCATATCTGTAGTACGTGGTTCGTATTTTTCGACGCTCGGTGAGGGACAACATTTCCCACAAGGGTGATATATACCAGATGGCAGGAGAGACGACGGCGTTGAATAGTTTTGACTTAATAAATCGATTAAATGACCACTTGAATTTGACAGCTTTTCCATATGCTGAGCGGATAGATTTACAGACTGATTCAGCTAACAAGCCTCTAGTTGACCTAGGCGTCTGGCCATACGTGATACCAAGGTAATTTAGGGATTGGGACTGCTGGATTCTGATACCGTCAAGGACAAGATTGGAATTGGTCGAGTTGGTGCCGTTAAAAACGATAAATTCGGTTTTCTCTATGTTGACCCGTAGTCCTATTCTTCTGTATAGGGTCACTAAAAGACGAAGATTCTTTTGTAGACCCCTCAGCGTGCTGCTTAGGAGCAACAAGGCATCTGCATAAGAAATGAAACTCAGATCCAAGCCCTCCAAAAATAAGGTCCCACGAACGAATCTAGTTACAGAGTAAATCGTAGAATTAAAGATGATAGGGCTTAGAGCAGATCCTTGCCGAACTCCTTTGAAGACCCTAATGGGTTCAGAAAGCTTTTGCTTGCGGTGACCGGCGATTGTTTCCCATCCCAAAGCTAGACGAATATGCGTGTGGGAGTACCAGTCATGGAGAACAAGGACAATGTGGGGGTCGACTCCTGAATCTAAGAGGCACCACAGTGCCTGCGATTAGACGACAGAATCGAACGCAGCGGAAATGTCGACACTGCAGGCAAAGAGTGGCTTTTTAACTAAAGATGTAGACCTCATTATTCTTCTTATTAGCCGATGGGCATGTCCACAGCCTAGCCCATTTCTGAATCCAAGTTGTTTGTCTCCCATTAGAGCGTGTGACGTAATATGGGGCAACAGTACCTTCTCAAATACTTTGCTGATAACCGATGAAACTGTGATTGGTCTGTAGCTTTTACAAAGCAAGGGATCTCGATTCTTTTTCAGAATATTGGATGTGCGGCAACCATGAAAGTTGGCAGGTGTGAGTCCCTGCTCGATGCTCATTTGGAATATTAAGGCTAAGTACTCATGTAGACGTTCTGTGCCGTGCTGTAAGTGCCTCGGAGTGATCCCATCGAGCCCTGGAGACTTGTTCTTTTTCAATTTTCTCACAATTATCTCAATATGCCATTTGGAAACAATGACATCAGTGCGGCGGAGTTTTGCGCTGATTAATTGCCTATCTAACTCAGATTTATATACGGAATCCAGATCGTTGGGTGGTGGCGCAAACACGTCCTTGTAATGGTTTACCCAACTTTCATCGGGAATGGGACTTTGCACATCGGCGTCGGCCCTTTTAGATTGGAATCGCTTCCATAAGATGTTTGGGTCACTCCTGCAATCACAAGACAACTTCTCCACTTGCTGGACTTGCATATTCTCGACAGTACGTTTGAATTCTTTTTTGGCATGTCGAAAGCACTGAAAAACTACTCCAGAGCGGGGTTTGTCGCAGTCCTTCCACAATTCGTACCAGAACTTGGATCTCTTCTTGGCAAACTTGACATTTGGGTTATCCCATCCCTTTTTACGAGTGTTGGGGTACACTTTTGCCACTGGAACAGCGGCAGATTCCGCAAGCTTTATCAAATGAACAATTTCGGAGCAAAAGATGTTCAGGGCTAGTATGTCTTCATTTTGGCCATGAGTAAGCAGGTGGAACGGTACTTTGATTTTAGCAAGAGTTGAGTCAAGAATATCTTTGTACAAGGACTGATCTATCCTTTGCCATTCACTCTTGATAAACCATGATCGCCCGGGGCACCGCTTGTAGGTGAAGAATGGTACCATTAAGCTAATCCCAAGGTGATCGCTACAATTGTGTTCCGAGTCAACAATGGCTTTAATCCCGGTCAGAAGTAGGAAATCTACGAAAAAGTGATCGATATCTGATGTAGCCAGGGATGCGCTGTGGACAAACGTGAAGGACTGGGATTTTGGAACCGGGGCCATAGCGTCTGGCAGACACCCCCTTAATATGGTGAAAAAACGATCATCATCCAGAAGCTGACAGTTGAAGTCCCCACAGATAATAATCTTTTCTGACTTGTTTTGTTCGGCCAACCTCCCGAATCTCGCACAAGCCTTCGTGGAACGCCTTTCTGAGAGGACATCACGATAATTTGTAGGGAGGTACACTGATATGACTATAAAGCCATTTGGACCAGGAACTCTGATCGCAGAAAAATAATCGCATGAATCAATTAGCGTGCATTGCAAATTGGAGTCTGCAATGATCAAGATTCCACCAATCGGCCTTCCAACTGAGCTGTTGCGGATAGCCGGCTGAAAAAAACTAGTCCTTTCCTGGAAATCGGTCAAGGATTGCTGAATGATCAGCTGTTACCAAATGTTCCTGAATGCATATTATGCTATGCTTGGTTACTAGATCACTTAAAAGAGACAGCTTTTGTGGAGCGTGCCCGCATATATTTCTGCTGTAAAGCGATATAGCTGCATTCATTGCTTACGTTTCTTTGAACTAGCCTCTAATTGTCTTTTATAAACCGGGCATTGCGAGCTATAACATGGATGCTTTCCAGAGAAATTAGCACATTTAGTGTCACGGACACATGGATTGTCTTTAGGGTTTTCGTGATCGCTGGAGCACCTGGAACACTTCGCATTGTTAGGGCAATCTCGTTGCAAGTGGTCAAACTTTTGGTATTTAAAACACCTCAGAGGGGCGGCAACATATTTGTCCACCTTGATATGGTAATAACCGACGTAAACGCCATATTTCAGTGCTTTTTCAAGAGCTTCTTTGTCTCTAAATGTTAGCTTGACTGACTTGCTAATACCATAGCGTTTCGCTTCTTGGATCCCTTCCATAGCAGACTCAATCTCCTCGTTTGTCGTATCTTCAGGGACAAATTTAGCCACTGCCAGGAATTTCGGTTTATGGACTTTAACTACAGCCGCGGAATTAGATTTTATGCTATTAGCTATAGCTTCTGCATCATGCTCGGTTCTAACATACAACACCAGCGTATCGCTTCTCGTAACTACCTTCTGTACTTTTCCGGATGCACCATTGGAATCAAGAAATTCTTTCTGCTTCTGGCACGATTTATAGATTTCGGGTGGTGTTTCTTTTACGTAAAGCGGGATACTTAGAGATTCGCTGGGAGTAGGCCACGTTTTAGTGACAAAACTGGCGTTGCATCGGTCCAGCCATGCATTCATTTTTTCACCACATTCGTTTAGTTTGCACGTTAATGAGGTAAATACATCGTGAGGTATGGAAGGAGTCTCAGATGGATCATAAATAGTGAATTTGAAAGGAAAATCACCCTTAGCGTCTAATTCCTTCATAGCATGAATCGCATCTTCTACAAAAACAGATGCATTTATTGTGCTTCTACGCTCTTTCAAAATGGTTCCATCTTTATCTAGTTGATCTCGTATAAATCTTACGGCTTGTGTGACAGATTCCTTGTCAAAAAATCTCACGGCAGTGCTTACAACCGATTCATGGGGAATATCTTTGAAGTTAAGTGAACGCTGGATGAATTTAAAAAAGGGCTACATAAATACTTGATTTTTGCCATTTTTCTTCGCTTATAATCTATCCAAATTAAGTCCAATCGTACCCAATGATGTCACAAAAATTAACAATCCAAGTCCTTAATCACATCCAAAACCGGTCCAGAAAGTATTCGCAAACATATACGTATCGCCTCTGGCTATTCACTCGTTTCTTGGGTGAATGAATGCTGAGTGAACTACACAGAAATAATGCTGACGAGATACAGCTAACAAAACCTGTGGGAAGTGCGGGCACCCAAATCGCCTTTCCCCAGCAGTTTAAGGATCAATATCCGGCCGGTACCGACACGGCTCTTGTGTTTGTTTCCGCTCTCTTCTGCACAGGCTGTCACTAATCAGCGAAAAAACAATGAAAATTTGGCTATTAAACTATTTTTATTAGCCAAATAATCCTTTTTCTTTCTTTCCTTTTTCTTTCCCTTCTTTCCTTCCTTTTCTTTCCCTTAAAATTTGAACTGTTGTTGCTACCGTATTAATAATCCAAACAAAGCAATTAGTCCATATCAATAAGTTTACCTTAGATTATAATCCGCAGCAGAAATAATCCTGTGAAATAACCCTCAAGGTCACTGAATATATTATAGCTCAAGGCACTGAATTAATACAATTTCACAGCTGATTTTAAAGTTCACTAGATCCAAAAAGATGATGTTATCACTCCGGAGACTAAATAGAGACTGAATGTACAGTCTCTATAATACAGTCCCTATAATACATATTCAGCAATTTTAGAAATAAAAGTTGTGACCACTGCCAATGTGAACAGATTGTGATAACTGTACCACAGTATACCCTTCGAAATAAATTGTTAAACGGCCTCAAATACAACTAACTACCACCTTCATTTGAACGCTTAGTTGACTACATTGTTACACAGAGTGTCGATCTTAAAATATTTAACTTAATATTCCGATGCCTTGAATTTCAGAGAACTAATACAAAACATATAAAACTCAGGAAGCAGTCAAAAAGTAACATTTCCTTTTAAGACACAGAAACATGAAGAGGGCTCAATAGTCTTGACTGCAAATTCCATATAACATCACATAAGAAGACAAAATAAGTCTGAGTATAAAAAACACACGTTTTTAAATTATGTACTACGCAATTCATGTAATTTGTAATTCATATTGCAAGTTAGACACGCAGAAACAGAAAAAAAAAGCAGAGACTGGTCTGTGAAAAATTAATATCGGGGATTTAACTTCAAGGCTGGTTGTAACGTTTGACAGGTTCAAGATTTTATTGAAATAGCTGCAAAATTGTTATCAACATTCTTTCCTAGACGATGAAAACAAATAAAAAAGCCGACCGAAATCTTTTTATCGCCGCTTGCCTCTCCTTCCTTTGGACTAGTCTGCAGAATAGTTATCCTGGCTGATAAGAACAATTTGAGTTTGGGAATGCCATCTTATTCTTTATTATATAAATCCTTTCTTTATTGAAGGATGACTCGGCTAAAAAAAAAATGTGGATACTACCCCCATTTCCTTTAGTTGAGTCAACTCCTATAGTTGAATTTTGAGATGACAGCTCAGAAGTAGGCTAAGATTTTTACAGCCTGGCAATAACGCTTTAAGGTACTTAAAACATCTCGAAGAAAAATGTATGCTCATATTAAAACACGCTCAATGATTTTTTTTAATTTTAATTGAACATCAATTTCACCATAGAAGTGCGTGACGTCGGTCTATACTAAGGGTTTGTTCGAAAGTTTGTGTTTTACCGTCCATAGTCAAAACTGCTCTGATCGTTCACCCTCAAAATCCTGTAGTTGGCTTTTCGTAACTCCTATAACCGAAACGTGCAGTGACATTAAGACATGGAAATTTCACAAATGAGCTTCCTAATTTTTAAAAAAATTTGGTCTTAGGGTTTTTGAAAAAAACACTCTCTTCAAACTCCTTAAACAAGTTCTAAGGGTACTTTTCGTATTTATAATTTTATCTTTATTTGTGACAATTAAATTAACTTTAATGAGGCTAGGGTTTTATTTCCAGACATTTTGCAATTTTGAAAAAAAAGCAAGTGTTATGAAGTGTTAATTTTATGGTATTTGGGGGTTTTAGTCGTAGATGCCTTTATTCTCCCTTTATAGGGGAGATAAACTCTGGCCCTAAGGTAATTGAACTTTGGTAGCGTGCCTTAGGCTATGACCGAACTAATGAGGCGTACCGACTGGGGATGTTCGAGAGGCTAAAAATAGATCGTAGAGAGTTCGTCTAAAATACAATACTTTTATTCATTTACCATATAATATAATCGAATATATTCTGTCTACTGGGACTGGCTGTCCCAAGTAGCCCACAAGTCTCAATAAAACAACAATAAAATAGAAATAAGATACTTAGACACTTACGATTATAAGACAAAGTCCAAGGTATTTCTAATGAGAAAACAAACGGGCAGAGGTTCACCCGGCAAGTCAAAAAGTCTGCCTTCAGTCCCAAAAATCGGGGTATATATATAAAAAACCTAACCACGATCTTCCGGTAAATTGACGCATTTAGCCAGGAACTTGGTTATTGAGCAAGTTCCCTCCAGCCCACACATTCCACGATTTGTATCCTTATCTTAAAAAGTGGTATTTTGAAACTTTTTTTTTGCGTCTTAATATATTTTTACCCAATTAATAATTAACTAAATTAGAAAGCTTTACCACAATACTCCCCATTTAAAGAAGAATTGTCCCAATTCTCAATATTTTACTTTTAAAACAACTTAATTTCGTTTAAAGCTATTATGCTACCATCTTTGGGTCATTATGTGCATATACCCTCAATGGGTTTCCTTAGGGTCATGTTTCTGGTCCAATATTGGCCATGTTCTTTTTTTGTCGAAGGATTTCAATTTGAAATTCATCCTTGTTTCTCTTTCTCTGTCTCTAGGACTGACAATTGCTCTTTTACCCTCTTCATATGCATCTTCTGTTTTACTTGACCCCAAGCGGCTTAAACATAATATTAGTGGTTTTGCTTAAATTAGATTTATATTAGAAAAGTTTTATGAATTTTTTGTTTTTGTTTAAATTTAATTCCCATTAATAATTTAATTTATCTGTGTGATGTGGTTGATATTTCGTGGTTGATATTACCGTGTGGTTGATATTTCCGTTTATATTTCGTTTTAGAAATGCCTTGGGTAAATTACATATAACAATTTGTTTTGTAACCACAGATTTCTTTAAACACAACACTTTACATTTTCTTCACATTTTACATTAACTTAATGAACGTTTAGGCTATAAGCCATTTGCTTATACATCTTAAGCATTGAAAATTACTGATTTAGCTTCACTTTCAGTCAATAAATTAGCAGTAAATTCTCACTTATTATTGGATTCTGTTGACGTTGATTTCAGACAAGGTAAACGTATCGGTCCTGGATAGAAAGATTATCTTGGGAGATACTAACTACAAGCTCTTGCAATGCACCAGAAATTGGTTGATATTAGCATCATACATGAACCAAAATTGGCTGAAGTTGCATCCAACTTTGGTTGATATCGGCAAAAATTTACCAAAAATAGGTTGTAAAAAAAAACTAGGTCTGTGATCTAAAGAAAAAAAAATTGATATCAGCTCACAAACAAAGCTTTAACGTTTGTATACATAAGGAAAAAATCACACACTAATATATACAAATAATTTTTTTTTGTTAAGTAAGAGGCTAATTATTTTCTTAGTCGTTTTTTAAATACAATGTGCCGCTAAAATAGAAACATTCCGTTTCTGGTTGGATTTTAATTGTATTTATATTCTTTAAATATTGAAATTTGTATTAATTATTAAACACTCAAAATACCATATTAAACACTCATATTAGTAAAGCATTAATACAGAATATTTTTTTTAACAACACCGCTGATTTATACATTGACCAGAAGTCACAAAACTTGAAAAGAACAACTACCCCATAAACATTGGTTAAATTTTTTTTAAAAGTTACTTTAAGACACTATGTAGTAACATAACCACACAAGAAGCATTTTTTTCAAGTTGATTTCTCACAAAGCTAAACTAAAAATTGGTATAACTCTCTTTTTCTAAAACAGAACAATCAAAATACCAATTTAATATATTTATATATAGTTTATACTGACATAAGTTAGGTTGATGCATAACTTAATTGTTTAAAAACAGACAATAACTATGTAATCTTACAATTTATTTAAACACTGCAATGTTTATTCTTTGTACAAATTTTAAATCATTCCAGCAAGACTTTTAATCTGATAAGTCTTAAGCTGCAATTAAAATA
>JAQQPU010002331.1:23835-38164 GCA_029168905.1 Artemia sp. Kazakhstan ARC1039 | reverse complement strand
TTAAAAAAAATATAGTTGTGAGAAATTCAAACTTTAGCGTAAAGAGCGAGGCGTTGAGGAGGGGACAGCCCCTTTCATATACGGAATAATTTCTGTTCGTTTTAAGTTTTAACGTCGTTCCCTACTTTCAGTTAAAAAAAATTGTTTTTTTTTATTTAATCGCGAAAAAGGATTACTTGTGCTTCGGCAACCTTGCAATAACTGTCTTCCAGCAGTTTTTGTAAGAAGTACATTAAGCTTCGTTAAAATTCCGGGTCATTTTCTAGAAAAATGGCACTCCTGGCCACCAAGAAGATATATGATTCTGGAGTCACTGGCTCCCTTAGTCTAATTATATTCATAGTATTAACTTTGGCCTGCATTGCTGGATTTTCATCAAGATTATTTGCTGTTATTCGCTTTGAAAGCATCATCCATGAATTTGACCCCTGGTTTAACTACAGGTTTGTAGCCTAGCTTATCTTAATTCTTATATGTCCTTTTAAACCTCCTCAGCTATGTATTTCAGCAACAGCCGCCTTTTTCAATAACATTAAGCTCCTGTACAGAGGCATTCAAATGCCTTTGCTATTCTATTGTCAGTTTAGACTCTGAAAGTGTTCCACAGGCAAATTTAGTACCCTAGTACTAATTTATTTTCAAAATCCACAAACAAAATCATTATAAAATCAAAATCATTACAGTATAAGTACACCATAAGTAGTAGCCTATAAGGTATTGGAGAGTAAGATTGATTAGCAAGAAATAAGCCTACACACATGAATAATTTACATACAACAAAACTATATAATGTTATGATCCCAAAGCAACAATATCCCTGATATTAATGTTAAATACAAACAGCAGTAAATTTTTGGCAGTTCATATTATTGACTTAGGCCTAGGAATAAAGTGAACATAGCCTAGGCCTACCACACAGTGTCTTTTTTATGCTCTTTTTGAATATAATAATTGCTTCTATTGGAAATTCAAATTTATCCACCCCCTAACCTAGGTACCTCCCCCCCCCTTAAACCCCAAAAAACAATAGGCCTAGTTTAAGTATTGTAAATACATTGAGAAACCACTCTTTGCAATCCATTTCTCTATTGCAAATACCCATTTGACTGGTTTCCTTTAGGGTTTCCCAATACAGTATATAGCAGTGTGTAACATAATGCATAGGCTAAGTACTGGGGGTGGGTAAATTTGAAGTTCTGATAGAATCAACTATTATATTTGTAAAGAGCATAAAAAAAGGCATCAAGTGTTATGTTCACTTTATTTGTAAGTCAATAATATGAACTGTGAAAAATTTACCATAGGCTAACAGCTTGGTAGCCTAAATAATTACAGTAATTAGGCATATTAACAATTTCATTCCCATTCAAACTCAATGTGTTTTCAAGGTTATTCTAAATTACCTTTATTCTAAAAGTTAATTGGCTGTTTCTGAATTCTGCTAAATTCTTTATTGCTAAGTTTTGCAAATCTTAGCTCTCTAGTCTAAATGGACTATAGCCTAACTGAAAAAAAGTCCTAGGGTAAGGCCCCCAGTATATGGACAGTGTCTAGTCTCAGACATATACCCATATTTAAAAGTATCTTTTCTAAACATAGACAACAGGCTCCTAACCTTGTACTTTGTGTATATATAATGTATTCAAGTATCACTTCTTCAACGTATCTGTTTAATATTAAAGGGCTAGGCACACATAGCTAATTTCAGGAACTGATTTCAGCATCAGTGGACAAACAAAAGCGGTAAGAAAAATTTGGTTGAAAGAAAAATTTATTGCACAAAATTTTCAAAACAAAAAATCATGGACACAAATAGTCAACTGGAGTCTATTAATAGTTACTTGATTAATCTTAGCTTTGTTCTCAGTTTAATTCTCAAGCTCAGTAGTTGGGTCTTTCACCACAGATACCTCTGGCTTACTATTTATTTGTATCCCTATTTTTGGTGATGATCATGATGAAAATCAGCACTGATTTTGTAAATCTGTTGAAATTTTTCAACCTCAAATCAACACTGATTTCCTTTAAAATTGGCACTTTTTTGGAAATCAGTTCCTGAAATCAGCTATGTTTGCCCAGCCCTTAAGTTCCCTGGGTAAAATCTATAAAAGATAACAACAAACACCTATCTGGCAACTTTTCAAGAGAAACGCCATTGATGACCAGCCAAATTACAACACAAATCCTTTGTGTTCAACTGTAAACATAGCTCATTTACAAACTCCTGAAGATGTGTTACATTTCATGATTACTGTCTCTTTTTGTTCTCCAAATATAATGTTACAGGTTTTTTCCATTTTGAGATAATTGATTTTTGTGTGTATATTAGTACAGAGCATGTGTTTAGAGAACTTACTTACTATCCTGCTTTGTGAGTGAGCTCTAACACTGCTGCTTTTTAAAATTTGTTCAAACTAAAAGCTCATTGAGTTTTGATGTTGCTATGTGAAAATTTAGCTTTAAGTCATTGTTATCCTTCATCCTTGTGGACAAGTTTTTACTTATCCCACTTCTCTTCAACTGAAAGTGAATATTTGTCCAAATCTTGTATGTATAGCCAAATTCTCTTAAAATTGTTTATTTGTCAGTTGAAAGAATCTTAAAAGGGCTGTTAGCTATTAAGGTGTACATACAGTTAAAGCAGGTAATGGGAGAGCTGGAACATGGGAGATTAGTAGCCTAAAACAGCCACACTACAATGTAGCAGCAATTCTCTGTTTATTTTGGGGGTTAGATTAGGGCAAAAACTAATATCACAGCTTCATAATGCATGTGACTTCCAGACTGCCAATCAATATTGTTCTCCCAGAAAATCAAATGATGCTTTTTATAGTTGTTGTGTAGTGATCAATTAGTATCAAGCATACAGTTGGGCATGTATTATTTTTATAATACCAATGGCAGAGGACTGTACAAATCCATCCATAAAGTAACAACAGTAAGCTATAGACAGTATACTTCAGACTCTGAATACTATACTCCACTAGCAGAATTAGAGTAAATATGATACAGTACTTTTGATAAAATGGTACATATAAAATTAAGGAGCATGATATTTATGGCTAGTATACGACTTGCCACTGAATTAAATTTTTTTATTAATTAGGATTCAGAAATCTATCAATATTTCTTACTGCAAGCTATACTAAGTTACATTTGTTACTTTTCTGCAAATTTTACATATGAAAATATTTTTTACTCAAAGCAAAGCTGTCAAAACATGAGTTGTGCTGCTAAATTGCTGGCAGCTTTTGGAATTATGCTACTGGCAGCTTTTACACACCTGTGTAGCATCTATGTTGCTGCTGATCTCTTTGGAATGGTTCTGATTTTGTTCTGACCCCAAAAGCAGCTGTGGGAACTGGACTTCTACAGGCATATTTCTGTTGCTGCTGTTGGTGTCCCCTGCTATTGTGGCATATTCAGAGGATTCAGTGCTTCATCATTCAAATATGTAGCTGGCAAGTAGGAATCAAGTTGCTGTTCAAATCTTTTCTGAAAAAACATTAGTTGCACTCATAGGTTTGTGAATTATCCAGTTTCAAAATAAACAAGTGAAGGGATGGCCCATGTTGCTTCAAAATGTTCCCTTTTTGTCAGTGTGAGGTTTTGTCTTACTTGAACAAACCATATCTCTAGGGGAAAGAGTTTACAACTGTCTAGAAGATTTATTATACCAATTGGCTTGGTACTGTTGAGATATTTCTTGTGCATGTCTGAACAGTTTGGGCTCCACTGTTTTTAGGATTAGTTTCTCCTCCTGTTTTACCCAAAAATTGTATTTGCAACTCATCAGAAGTTCAGCTGGTGATACTAGACTGTTAATAGGAGTGTTTTTACACTCCAGAAGAGCTAAGTACTGGTCTGTCTTTTGCAAAAATACCTTGGTCATCAGTCTCTCAACAATCTGGGCTGATTTTTTGCTTAGTTTGTCTAACTGAGGGCAGTGGGGACAACAATGAAATCTTTGCTAGACCATTAAATCTGAGAAGAAGTGACCCATTCCAGATAGCATTTAGAGATACAATTCTTGTGGCATATATGCAGAAATGTGAAAAACTCCATATGATTATCCAATTTTGTTCCTATACCTGAGACAATTTTTCAGTTTTTTCTTCCACTATCAGAATAGTGTTTTATACATTAAACAAAGTTGAAGAGAAAATAAGAAATAAAGTAAAAAGAATAGGCATGTCCAATGCACAAGGATCTGCCCACAAGTATTCCCCAATTATTTCAACATGTGGGTTCCAACTAACATCAAAAACAGGTAACTTTTTTTTGTCAAATTTGTAAGTGAAAGTGGTCTAATTTCAGAAAATCGGAGGTTTATACCCTTTTTGGCTAAAACTTCAAACTTCTAATCAAACATTAAGATTCCTATATGTTTTTCCTACATACTCTGTGTTAGCCTGTGTTTTTTCTTTAACCTGTGTTAACAAGACCTAATTCTTTATATTTACTATGTAGAATTGTGTCTCTGGGATATACTATCCCAGTCCTTCAATAGGATAGAATAGAATTTATTGACACAAAAGCCCAAAGGGTTGTGGTCACAAAAACAAAGACACTTTCATACAAACTTGAAATAGCACAAAAGTATAATCTAGGCTAGTGAACTATCACCCTCATCCCTAATCTTCAAAAAACCCTTCTTTATGTTCTATATCCATCATTAGTAACCTTCCAAGTCTCTTTATACCTCCCATATCTTTTCTTGCTAATAAATTTAATATCTCATCTCTCTCCCAAACCTCAACCCCAAACAATTCTTTTCTTAAATCTATTAATTCACTGCACTTCCCCACAAAATGAACCAAAGCTTCCTCTTTTCCACACATGGGACAGAAGTAAGGACCAGAAGCTTGCCTAACATCTCTCAGAAGATAACAAGTTCCATTCACTGGTAGCTTGCCCCCCCCCCCCTGTAGCTAGTTAGCACATTGTTTGTACTGTTATATTTTGGTCAGGGTATAATCTTTTCATATTCTCTGTAAGGAAAAACATTTGCTTCATCACCTGTATCAATCTTGAAGATTACATCCACTGCTTTTTCCTCTAGATATAAGCTGACATCAGAAGCAGCTGAATTATCTATTACTAAGTTTCTAACACAGCTGATAATAAACTTACTGGAGGATTCCCTTTTATCTTTGGAAACCTCATCCATAGCTTTGTTTTTGTAAACTTTAGCAAAATGGTTTGTTTTACCATATATACTATGTTTCTTTCTTTTTGCAGGGACTTTATGATACTCTGAGTATGCCAAGCCACAAAAATAGCAGTCAGGATGGCCATGTGATTTTTTCAGAACTCCCTTTTTGTGCTTTACCCTAGGGGTTCATTATGTAATAATCTCTGCTTGTGTTTTTTGCACTGTTTCCACAGCTCTGCAGATCTGAATAGCTCACATCAACGTTAGAGTTCCATCTTCACTAAGCAGTTTCTCACAAGTTTTGTCATCTTTTACACCAAAAACAAACCTATCACAAATCATTTCATATGTGTACTCACTAAATTCACAGTCTTTTACAATCATGTTTAGATGGGCCACATACTTTTCTTTAGACTTTTGTCCTTGGTTACTTTTGTGGAATCTGAATTTGCTGACTATTTGGCTTTCTAATGGTCCAATATGTTCACCAAACTTGTCCAGTGATACTTTTATTTTGTTTTGCTGGCTTTTTGATAGTTTCTAAGTACTGCAAATATCATGACCTTTGTCACCAACCCGAAACTGCAGATAGGAGCACTGCAGTATCTGTTACCATTCAACAGGTCTTTGAACAGCAATTCACAATGGGTTTTTAATCTTTTCCCTGCTGCTGTGAGGTGTAATCCATGCCAGTCTAGTTTTGGTTGTGGTGTGCTATCTGTGGCTGTTGACTACTTCTGGCACCATGTAACATTTTGGCAAGTATCAAACTTTTACCTAAAAAATAAAAACCAAGCACCTACAAAATTATGTGAGCTAAGCAAGGCAAATATACAAGGCACATATTAAGACAACCACAATAAGCACCACATGGACAAGCACATGCTCATTATGTTGCATAGATGACTTCCATGCTATAGGCCATACTTAAAGAACAGACAGTAGCTCTGCAGAGTGACATCAACTCAATTTGCAACTAATCTGAAGCTTGAAGGTCACTATATCCAAATGCAAGCTTCTGCATATTGTAAAATACAACTCTAGCTTAAGTTTGCTTAAAGTGCTTTGTCCAGCAAAATAAAGAATAATCCTGTAGAGGTGCTGTTTAGTGATGATAGGGAGTCATTGACTCAATTGCAGCCATTTACTCTAGGAATGTTTAACCTAAACATTGACAAGTAGTAATGATGTAATACATAATATAAGCATGACAGATGCAGAGAAAGATGTGGGTGTAATATCTGACCCTCAGTTAAAATATATAATGCAGAAAATGTCTAGTCATGAAGCAGCAATCTTAGCCAAGTTGTACAAATTGTTTGGTAGGCATAAACTTGAATATGTTTCAATTTTTGCTGCATTTCAGCTCAAAAAGGATATGACAACCATGGAAAACATCTATTATTATGCTAAAAAACTTGTACACAGTCTTAGACACAAGCCACACCCTGAGAGACTATCAGTACTTAAAATACCAGTCTTAGTATAAAGGTATAAGCAAGAGGATTTTATTAATGCATATAAACTAATAAATAGGCTATATAAAACACTTTTCCATTTTGAAGCAAACAAATCCTCTAGCCTCATGGCAGTAGAATAACTTCTATGGATTCAAGACCATATAAGAGACTTTGCCCTTTTGAGCTAAATAAAAAGAAATACATCATAGGATATACCAAGTCAGTCCTCTCACATCACATTAATCCATGTGAGAGCTTTAATCTTGTCTAAATCTATATTGCTCTTGAGTTGATGCCTCCCAGTAAAACATTCACTGCCTCTTCTCCCACTCCTTGTCATGATGGTATTTGGAAGAGTGGATAAAGGGAGTGCTGACATTTGAGTCCTTCAATCGACTCTAGTGGTTTGTGACTCTTCTTGAGAAGTATTATTGACATGTTGTCAATTGGGACCTTAACTTGGGCAGCTTCTTGTAGTGTCCTCCTGTATAATAGTGGCTAGCGGTGTGACTGCTGCTGAAAATGGTAGAGACTTCTTCTTGAAGTTTATAAGTGAGTATTAGATCAATATGCCTGCATCTGTAGACAAGTGTAAGTAGCTCCAGTTGCTTGATGCAGTCTTCATATAAAGCCAATTGTGCCCTTTGTTGCTTACCTCTGAAGATTTTTAATGAGCCCCACATCTTGCATATATAAAAGACCAGCAAGTCACATGCCAAAATCAAGATGGGTCTAACAAGAGCCTATACAATTTTCTGAAAATTATTTACCTATTGGCTACTGATGGTCTGTTTTAATGGGCCAAGACTAGAATTTGCATGAGAAATCATGTGCTGGAATGCCTGTGAAACCTTAACTTGTTTTTGGTGATGACGCCATGGTCTCTTTCCCCCTCTCTACTCTCTAGTTGTTCCCTTTTTTAGTGATGGCATGTAACTTGAGTTGGTAGCCTTCAGGTTGTTAGGACCAAGGTGCAAAATACAGTATTTGGTTGTATGAAATTGGAGGAACCCGTCTTAAGTTCAGGCATGTAACCTTCATCCTCAGCAAGCAAATGCATATTATTATCAACATCACTTCAAGTTTTACTAGTTTACAAGAAGCAAGTGGTTCTCATGCATCCACTAAAAATCTAGGAAACATTATCGTTAAAGAAATTTCCTTTATGGGGTTAGTGAGGTGGAAAATATATTTATTGACAGGTAGACTAGTGCTTTTTGAAGCCAGTTTGTGTCAAGGGTTTTTCAGCAAGTTATAGGAGGTAAATATGAATCATTTTTTCTATCACTGCCTAGGTTAAGATTATGAGTATGGGTCCAAATGATGGTGGCTTATCTTTGGACTTTTATTTTTGAGGATTAGGGGTAGCGTGGAAGATTTCCATATCTTGGAGAAAATTGACTTTCTCATGCCTTATTGTAATAAACTAGGAGTTCAATGAAAGTTAAATGCTTTAGGGAAGATGATTTGATAGCCAATTTTAGCTACTCTGTTTTAACAATAAAATGAATCTAAGTAGTGTTAAGGGTGTTGACTAATGAAATGGCTTATTGTACATATTTTAAATTGATTAGCAAAAATTAATTTATCTTCTGATGTCTTTATTTCCCACAAAAAAAGCACAATTAAAGAAATATATTTCAATTTATCTGGAAAACCCAAAGAGAAACTTATATAAGCTACCATCTAATTCAGTACCATCGTTTTCTTATTTATTTATCTTTAATGCTTCAAATAAAAACCACACACATAAATATTTTGGTAAGGGAAGGAGGTGGGGGAGGGTCTAGCCTCCTTCACTGGCTATGGCTCTGAATAGATGCCTTTAGGGCTGATTATTTTGGCATGTGTCTAAATTAGCCATTTAAGATAGATCATTCCAAATCTAAGGCATTTATAATCCCAATTTCACATCAAACAGTTAACTTTGAATAATATATAACAAATCAAACAGTTTGCAATAACTAATTGTATGGAAGGAGCAATTCAGCCCAATAGTAACTTGAACTCTAAAAAAATAATTTCGAAAATAATACATAAAAAGAATTGGCTTTTTATGCTGATTCCAAATAAGTAAAATTCATTAAGTTTAACGTTGCTCATCAAATGCTATGATCCTGAAAAAATTTGCCCAATTTTCAAAAAAGGTGAAAAACACCCCAAAAAACTCAAGTGATGTTTACAGAAAGCTATAAGTATGCTAATTTGCCCATTGTTTAGACATGGTATTTTTATTGGGAAACATACAAAATTTACCAGGGGAATTTTTAATGGGGGGGGGATTTTCAAAGTGCAGGGTCATTTCCTGGTATGATTTGGAAAACAGTCAGAAATTAATAAAAAAAACAAGTTTTTTCAACTGAAAGTAAGGACTAACATTAAAAATTAATGCAAAGAGAAATTATTCTATAGATGAGGGAGGCTGCCCCTTCCTCATCCCTTGCTCTTTACTCTAGTCCCAATTGACTTTGACTTTTGTCCCAATTCTTAAGAATAACTCCTGAAACACAAAGGCTGTTGAATTTGAAAGAGAAGTATTTTTGAATAACTTTAATACTAGCTTAAAGAGTGAGTGTTGAGGAAAGGGTGCCCCCCCCCATATACAGGATAATTTCTGTTTGTTTTGAGTTTTAATGTTTCTCCTTACTTTAGCCAAAAAGAGGCAACTTTTGTTTGCTTTGATTCGGAAGTTTCACAAATACATAGCTATTACTGTAGTAAAAGAAATAAATATGAAGATGTACGCAGTGTTGCCAATGCTTTGAAATAAACTGTGCCAGTTTTCCGACCAATTGTATCATGAAAGAGTAATTTGAACAGGGTTAAAAATATTTCATAACCGAAGAAATTTTTTGATAAACTAAAATTTGAACAGATATCTGATTCATAAAGGAGCAAGTAAAACCAAAATGTACATTATTGGAAAATTTGTACTGCACCAACAAATTTTCAATTTCACTGTATTGTACCAAGACCTCTAAATTGTACTAAAAACGGTATAATTGTACCGCGTTGTCAACGCTGTATGTCTTTTATTATCAGTACGAATGGAAATAGTTAGAAGTAGTATTATTTTAAAGAAAGCAGCGTTGAACTTTGAAACATTTTGATGACTATAACGAGATATATTCATTCTTTTGTTTTAACTATAAAATATGACAAATATATAGCTTTTAACAGAGTTCAATAAATAAATACTAATATATGGTACATGTGCCAATCAAATGTGAGTTAAACTAGTGGCATTTAAAAGAAAATTATTATCAAGATTTAACAATTCAGTGAGTAAAAGAAGGTCTATTTTGTTTGTTTTAACTTTAAAATTTGAAAAATATAAGCTACCAGTAGCTATTACTATAGTAAAATAAATAAATTCTAAATGCTGTTTTTTCGCTATTTGAAATGAGAGTATTGACGTATGTTAGTTACTGGTGGTAATGTTTTAGAGAGTGTTTAAGCCTACCAAAAATATTTTCCAATGTTTTAGTATTGTCTTTCCGTGCATGTCTTTTTGTCTGTCTTTTGCAGCAATGTTCTTTTACCGTTTTCTATTATATCACTTGATTGTATAATTACGGCTAGGAATAATAATGTTTAAAAAAAAGTGGCTGAAATAAACTGAATTCATCACGTTAAATTTAGATAAAATAATATAAATAAATCATTATATTGGCTAGTGTCCTTCCCATTTTTTATACTACACATATTCTCTTTTATGTAATTTGGCTGTCCTTTCATTTGAAATTGAGCAGGCCTGCTGTAACATGTCAAAATATTAAAAAAAATAAGATATATTGAAGTAAAACGAACCAAGGGGAATAATCTAACCCTCCACCCGTTTCTCCTCATTGGCGCATATGACCCTAGCATCTGTAAAGAGAGAAGTCGCTTCTCAGAGATTATTATTGTATCCCGAATATTCTGGAATTGCATTCCAGCACTTTATATTTAAAGTTAAAAAGGTATGGTATAAGTGCAGATTAAGTGCTAGTCACTGAAATAAAAGTTGAAACATTTACGAATGGACCTGCAGCCTAATCTAAGGTTTTGGGAGCCTCCCCAGAAAGTGTATTCTAGTTGCTGTGCTACATCCCTTCAGTACAATGATTTCTCTCCTGAAGCGGACAAATTTAAGTTCTGGGTGAAGGAAACTTTGAGGATTCAATATACAGCCCAATTTAGGGCCTGTGAAGGTCCTAAACGAAAAATCATCCCTAAACAAAAATTAGACTCTAATGGAAGAAAGATGATATTAAAAATATAACTTTTTAGTTTTTGTTGTAATTTTGGTTTAGAAAATTAATTTTGCTTAAAATCCAACTCAAATCCTGAAAAAAAACAGTCTTCCAAAGAATCCAAGAGAAGCAGACATTAAGCCTAATTTGAAAATGCAAAATCTTGATGATAATCTATCTGCCTCTTCACAGTTTTTCTGTATTCCTCACTCTGGGTTGATATGAGTACTCTTGTGTCTTTGACATGCATGATTTGTTCATTTAAAGAAAATATTGAAGATAATACAATATCTTCAAACACTTTGAAGACTGTTGTGTCTTTACAGAACATTTCAAGTTTCTTTAGTGGAAAGGAGGTGGAGTTAAGAAGTGATAACTTCTTCCTGGACACTAGTTTGGGCTGTAGATCTATTCCTTATTGTTTCACTTACCGAACTCAACAACTGTCGAAATTAACAGAGTTAGTTAAAGCTGCTCTTCTGCACTGTTACCAATAGTTTAATTTTTAGTTTTAAATATTTTTCTTTTTTGTTCTTTCAGAGCTACTGCTCATATGGTTGAAAACGGCTGGTACAACTTCTTAAACTGGTTTGATGAAAGAGCCTGGTACCCACTAGGAAGAATTGTTGGTGGTACTGTATACCCGGGATTAATGATCACATCTGGCGCCATCCATTATGTCCTGCATACTTTGAACATTCCAGTGCACATTAGAGACATTTGTGTGTTTTTAGCCCCAGTTTTTAGTGGTTTAACTGCTTTGGCCACATACTTTTTAACCAAAGAACTGTGGTCTGTTGGCGCTGGACTATTAGCTGCTTGTTTTATTGCCATTGTTCCTGGATACATCAGTCGCTCTGTGGCAGGAAGCTATGATAATGAAGGAATTGCCATTTTCGCATTGATGTTTACATACTTCTTGTGGGTGAAGTCCGTGAAGACAGGCTCTGTTTATTGGTCAGTGTTGACAGCTTTATCCTACTTTTACATGGTTTCTGCTTGGGGTGGCTATGTTTTTATTATAAACTTAATACCACTCCATGTCTTTGTTCTTTTGCTGATGGGAAAGTGTAATGAAAAAGTCTATGCTGCATATAGTACATTCTATGTAATTGGTACACTGTTGAGTATGCAGATCCCTTTTGTTGGGTTTCAGCCAGTTCGTACTAGTGAGCATATGGCATCAGCAGGTGTTTTTGCTTTAATTAATGCTGTTGCAGTTCTGAAATTTTTGCAATCAAATCTTAAGAAGGCGGAAGTTTGGTATTTTTTCACTGTTGCTGGATTTGCTGCTGCTGGTATTGTCTTTCTAACTGTTGTTGGATTGACTTATGCTGGTGTGATTGCGCCATGGAGCGGAAGATTTTACTCCCTCTGGGATACAGGTTATGCCAAGATTCACATTCCAATTATAGCTTCAGTTTCTGAACATCAGCCAACTACATGGTTCAGTTTCTTTTTTGACTTACATGTGCTAGTAGCTGCTTTCCCTGTTGGACTCTGGTACTGTGTCAAGGAGGTGAACGAAGAACGGGTGTTTATCGTTCTTTATGCTGTGTTTGCTGTATATTTTGCTGGTGTTATGGTTAGACTAATGCTAACATTAACACCAGTTGTCTGTATTCTAAGTGGTATTGCTTTTTCAAAGCTCTTGGGATTGTTCTTGAAGGAAGATGATGATCAGAAAGATGAAGGTGGGTCTGATGAAGATGGAAGTGATAAAAGCAATCTTTATGACAAAGCAGGAAAATTAAGAAAGATGAAACATGAGCAAGTGAAAGAAAATGAAGGCCTTGGAGTGAACGTGCGAAGCCTTGCTCTTGTACTATTGATGATGGTATTGATGATGTTTGCTGTGCATTGTACATGGGTGACATCAAATGCTTATTCAAGCCCTAGCATTGTCTTAGCATCATATGGTCAAGATGGAAGTCGTCAGATTATTGACGATTTTAGAGAGGCATATTACTGGCTGTGGCAGAATACCCATGAAGATGCCACAGTAATGTCATGGTGGGACTATGGTTATCAGATTGCAGGCATGGCAAATAGAACCACTTTAGTTGATAATAATACTTGGAATAATTCTCATATTGCTTTAGTTGGCAAAGCCATGTCATCTAATGAAAGTGAAGCTTATAAGATTATGACTGAATTGAACGTGGACTATGTTCTTGTCATTTTCGGTGGTGTTATTGGCTACTCTGGTGATGACATTAATAAATTTCTCTGGATGGTACGAATTGCTGAAGGTGAGCACCCTAAAGATATTCAAGAAAGTAATTACTTTACTGAGCGGGGTGAATTTCGTGTTGATAATGAAGCATCTGAAACTATGTTGAACTGTTTAATGTACAAGTTGTCATATTATAAATTCGGTGACTTGAAGATGGATTATCGTTCTCCAGCTGGATTTGATAGAACCAGAAATGCAGTGATTGGTAAAAAGAACTTTGAACTAACCTATCTAGAAGAAGCATATACAACTGAACACTGGCTTGTAAGAATTTATCGTGTCAAAAAACCTGATGAATTCAATCGACCTGAGTTGCCTTTGGAATCTAGGAAAGTTGCCTTGAGTTCTGGCTATGTCCCAAAAAAGAGTAACAAAAGAAGAAAGGGTAGTTTGAAAAACAAGCCTTTTGTTGTAAAAGGCTCTAGGAGGTTTTATTAATTAATATTATATGTATCTTTTTTTTATCTGTGATTTCTGTATTGTTTTAAGCTGACCAAAAACTTTTCTCTGAGATAGCTGGTTGTGTCGGCTTTTTGTAAAGGGTTGGGTTTTAAAGATGGCATGGCAAAAAGTCCTTGAAATTTTTTGTAAATTAAGAAGAAAATGTTTTTTTTTTTTAAATGGTAATATTATGATCCTGGTCTGAAAAACTAAAATATGCCAAATCTTCTTGTGTAAAATATACGAGCTTGTAAAAAGAAGAAGAAAAGGTGCCTCCACCATCTAATTTATAATTAGTTTATACATCTCAATACCCTTTAAAGATAAAAAAAATGCCAACTAGAAAAGGTACAGAAATTGGAAAAAAAGGATATTAAAAAAACTTACATTTTGTATTTCTAGAAGAGTCGATTGCTTGAAATAATTTGTAAAAAATGCATCAGTTATTGCACAATATCTTCAATAATCTAAATACAATTAAAAGCAGAGAAAAATAAAAGGATATGAGAACAGTTAACATGCAAAAGATTTTTTTTTTTTTTTTTTTAACAAATTAAAGTAATTAAGAATCAATATAGAGAATGTTTGCTTTATCTTAAATCATTTAATGCTCATCCCAAATGTTTAAATATCTTGCTTTTGACCATACTTTGCTTTTTTGAATGCCTACCTCCCCTCTAGGAGATAAATTGAGGAATATTTCTAGAACAAACTGTTCTGCAAAAATTAATATATATATATATATATATATATATTGCATCAGTTATTGCACAATATCTTCAATAATCTAAATACAATTAAA
>JAQQPU010002331.1:0-23435 GCA_029168905.1 Artemia sp. Kazakhstan ARC1039 | reverse complement strand
CAGACGCAGAATTTATTTTGGGGATGGTGGGGGGGTCGATGATAAAAAGCAGTTATCTGATATTTTGAATAAGAAATACCCAGGATTTTCGAAATTTCTTATGATTTTAGGGAGGTTGAAGCCCCCTCCCCCCTGCATGTCTCCCTGATGGTATTTTACTTTTTTTCAATACTAGTATAAATACAAAGTTTGTAATGAAGTTTAATAGTTATAATGGGGCCTGGAAATAATGTGCTCTTTGTTTTCTCCTAAAAACTGAAGTGTCTGCCATGGGTTATCTACCTACGGTTTATTGACATTGTACAAGTTTCTCCGTATTGAGGCACTGAGAAGAAGGTAGTTTTGTTTCTTCATAATAATCAAAAGGGAAGAAAAGAAGATCAATTTAAATCAGTGAATTAAATGGGGCAAATGCATATATTTCGGCTAAAACCTCTGCTCTGCCGTCTTCAGTATAAGAAAAGATGATTTTTTTTTTAAATAGAGTAAATTGAAACATAAAATTATAAGTAATAGAAAAGGCTAATATAAAAATAGAACCAACCCAGATAAAACGGATATTTGCTATTTCCTGGTTCTCACTATTTCTGTTTTTCTTTATTTTCTTATATTTTATTTAATTTTCTATGTTGCTGAAGACTATAAAAAATTTGTATTTTGTAACATCTTATCCTTAATCTTAAAGACCTTTTATCCTTAAAAATTCAGTTCTAAGGATATCCTTCAAAGATATCTTTGAAGGATATCTTTTGAAAAACAAACTATTTTCTATTTTGCTCACTGACTGAAAAATTTCCTCGTCTTTTTTCCTTTTTTGTTTGTTTTGGTTGGTCTAGCCAGTGCAGCGTCCAAACGTTATTTGTGTCTTCACAGTAAAATTTGTTTATTTTGATGTATCCGCTCATGTTTATGAAATTTGCTAAGAGCTTAATTTTTTTCTTTTAACAAAAGTCTTAACTTTTGATTCACTTAAAAGTAACAAGGAAAAAAGTCCAAAACCTCAAAATTGTTAAGAAACTAGGCGTCTTTGGATTGAGTGGGCTAAGTTTGGATTTGTTTTGTACCTTATCCTGTTTCGTAGGTTTGCTAAATCAATCTAAAATTATCTTGAAACTATTTTTTTGTCATAGTTTAAACTTCAGTTCTTCACATCCCATTTTTTTTTCTTTTTTTTGCATAAAAATTCAACAATGCAAGATCCTAAAATACTGATTTAATTTTTAAAATAAAACAATTATTAGTTCTTTCTTAGCCCTAAGAAATTTTACTGTCTTTTTTTTTTGGCTTTTAAGATGCAAAAGAAAATTTCTTGATTTTGTGCTTAATTAAATCCATGACACTCAAAATGTTGCATCGATTTTATATTTTCCTTAATATAATGCTCGCAATTTAATAAAAAGTTGCTCAAATTAAATTTGATTTTTTGAGCCATAACAAACTTAAGGTCAAATATGACTCACTTCCTCGGATGTTACCACCTAAGCAATTTTTTATGTAAAACTATAATTTTTAGTCCTATACAGGCATTAAAAAAGTCTTGCTAGGGTTCTACATTGATAAATTAAAAAAAAGCTTGTGCACTTGGGTATTGTTATGAAGTTTATGTAATATGCTTACGCTTCTAAACCATCTGATTTGTTGAATTTGGCGTAGTAAAACCCGGTAGATAGATCCCTAGAGGGAGACAACCGTTTCTGAGAAGAAAAAGTGGAGATTCTTTAATTTTCAGTGTTTTTTTTTTTGGTTTGCTTTATTACTTAAGTCTCTAACTAGCCTACATTTTCAGAATCAGCAAGAAAAGGAATACCTTTATTATATGCTTCCAGACTCCTAATTTTTAGATTTTGCTTTTAAGGATATATGTCCATAATATGCATACTTTCATGATATATGCATATATTCAAAATATATGTGTATATCAACATATGCTTATTAAAGATATTGACTCAGTATTAAAGTGAATTAAACTTATTTTTTACCATAAGTAACTCCAGATATATAGAAATATCCATAACGTTCATAAAAAATAAAGCGAGTTTGGGGGATAGTATTTAATTTGTTTTGGCAGTGTTTTTGTTTCAACTGTGGGCTCCGTTTTGAAAATATTTTCAAGAAACACTGGTTCTCATGTATATGAAGATGCTCCCCCCCAAAAAGTCTTATACTTTACGGTGTAGTTTCATAGGGCTAATCCGAAAATATTTTGAGTCGGCTTATGCCTGAAATGTTATTCAAAACTCAGTAGGGATGAAAGGTGAATCCTTCCCCCTCCCCCCCTCCCGAAATTTTTGTCAGACTCGTAAAGACATAAAAAAAATTCTATAAACACATTTGTGATGCTTTTTTTGTGAAACGAAAAAAATTTTCTCCTCCCCCTAACAAAATCCTGGCTATGGCCTTGTTCAAGGGGATATAACACCTATCAGAGGGCATACATATTCATTTCAGTCGTTAATTAAGGGGGACAGAAATTATCTGTCCTTTCTGCAGTATGTCATCGTTTTGTTTTGTCTGACTCCAGTATCAGCGCCTTGAGTCTCTGGTTCAAGGAATCTCCTGTCTGGAGTTCTGCCATCTGGAATGAATTAATCCCAACTGTTTCAAACTAACCAAGCCTTGTAAGTACTGATTGAGGTATGAACTTTAAAACACTCTCTGTGCCATCAGTTTTGGCAGTAGACCAAAATATAGTATCATGTTTGCACTTGAGTCCTAGGAGTCGACTTGCAAAAACTAACAGTTCAAGATACGCCAAACAAGGTGTAGCAAAGTTGAAACCTTTGTACAAAGATTTGTACATCTTTGTACTGAAAAAACTACTGAATTTGTTGTTCATTATTTTTTCCTTTTTTACTTTCTTGTTTGGTCAAATTTTGTATTTCTTCTATCAACATTTTTATTGGTCTTTCTATTCCATTCATTGTCCATGATAGGTTCTTATGTCAATTCCAGTATTTGAGAGGAGTGACTTATTCCTTTTCGCAATTTAACAACAAAAATTACCTCCATATTGATGTCAACAAGTGTATGGACTCAACTTTTTATTTTACTATAAAAATTTCATCTTCTTAATATTTATTTTGTATGCCCTTGATGTTTTATACCGAGTTGTGTCTGCTATAGAAGTTTTGAACACAGGAATGCGTTGTAGTCACTTTGAGTGTTTTGTTTGGGTAATTGGTTCCAGTGTTTATGGACAATTTTTTGTCAAGTTTTGAAAATTAAATTGTTTTTTCGAAGAAATATATCATTTTGGGTAATCGTGCGTTCAGGAATATGGATGAAATACTTATTCTGATTTGGTGCTTTAATTGGAATTTACTTCCGTGGGGGGGATGAGGGGGTTAACTTCGAAAGAAGCACTAATAACAGGCGAAGAATGTGGTATACCAAAGTAATTGTAAAGGGAAGCGTAAAGTCTCGAGGCCAGATCATTTTTCTCAAAAGGGGGGGGGGATCAAAGAATATTCCTTGGTGGGCAGGTGAGTCTAATGGCAGTCTAATCTCTTATGGCAGGTGAGTCTAAGGATACCTGCAGGGGAAAGCAATCAGTCCCCCTCCCCCACTGGAAGATCAAAAATTGGTTAGTAAAAAGCAAGATGGTGTAACAGTTGGGAAACCGACTTTTTTTTTAAATCCATAAACCTGATCCCTGGGAAATGTATCGCATATTCACCCATTCCTCGGAAAAAAAATTGTGTGTTCCTTTGGGTATTCAAGACAAGCTTACCGCCCCCAAAAGCAAAAAAAAAAAGAAAAAAAATCTACTTGCAAAAAAATCTAATAAAATCTGTAAAGTGTAAACTGTTATTATAAAAAATAATTTAGCCCTAGAGATTAGGAAGGATTAATTTGCCACGAAAATATACGTTTTATATCTGATTAATTCCCTAGCCACACCTTTCGAGAAAAAGGTAAGTTTAATGTTACTCCTTACTTTCAGTTGAAAACTTGTTTTTATTATATAGTTTCTGAGCATTTTTTTAGATAATGCCGGGAAATGTGGCTTCCCCTCAATGAAAAATTTCCTCTCCTCATGGAAAATCTCTCCCAGGAAATTTCCTCCAATGTAAAATTCCCCCACCCCCCTCCAACCAGGAAAATTCACCCCAGACTATTCGATTCTTGCTAAAAAATTCCCCCAGACAAATTTTGCGGACACCTTTCGATAACATGGGTTTTATCTTGATTTTAAAGTCAAACTTGTATTTTAGATGCGAAATATAGAATGGAAAGAAATTGGTTTGAAAAACTTATTTCAATACTGATTTGTTCCTAGCTATTCATAGTTTTTTTCAAAAAACAATGCCTTAACTTTTGACTCGGTCAAACCCAAATATTATGCACGAAAGTTGAACAATTAGCGGTTGAACAACGAACAGCTTGCACAATTAGCGGTGTAGTCGTGCGTAATTTTGATTTTATCGGCAAGTGTAACTATAAAGTAGCCCGGTATAAGCAAGTGTAAGTTGGACCGCTCTGAATAAGCTAATTTAAGTTTAAATTGTTTAGTTTATGGTTAATGGCCAAAATCAATATTTTCATTTGTTTTTTTCCTATTTATAGGGGAATAATGGACAAAATGAAGTTCGAACCATGTTCTTAAGATAGTCTGAATCCTGTACTTAAATGTTACAGTCTCAAAAAGTGTAAAAATAACTGGACATGATTAATTTGGCTTCTGAACATTTCAACTACACAAGAAAAAATTTAAAGCTGCTCAATTTAATGTATATGGAAAGACTTAATGTTTATTTATTGGTTTAAATGCGATTTAAAGGTGTTTGGTCTTTAAATACGGGTTTTTCGACATTTTATAGACGGTATTAGTTATAATTTAGCACAGTGAAATGTAATTTTCAGTGAAACGCTGTTTCTGCGATAAAAATACATACTCCACAAAGAGTTCAAACTTCAGGAAGAAGCAGGAAATTCTAAAAAAAATTTATACTGAAAATAAAAAGATGGAAAATTATACTGAAGAAAATGTTTATATTTGACAAAACTCCTACGCAGAGATTAATCTTAAAAGATTAGTTACCTGCGTGAGCCATGTTCATTTCATGGAATATATCGACAGAGCACAGAAATTGTGTGTTAGGTTCATATTTTTGTCGACAATACAACGTTGGATTCATTTTTTGCCAAAATCAATGTTGTCTGTTCGCAACATAAGATATTATATGCTCTCTTTTCAGTCAACAGAAACAATGAATCCAACACCACATTTGGAAATGTCGACATAATAAAGCTAGAATGGAACGAAGTTCCGATATTTTGCCAAGTTTTTCCAGAATATTTGAGCCTTGCTTATTTCATATAACGTGTCGACAAAACAGAAAATTGATGTCTTTGATTCATATTTATAAGTCGACAGTTCACTGTTCAATTCATTCTCTGTTGACATAAATGCCGTCTTTTTATGATATAGAAAATTATATGCTCTTTTTTCTGTCAACGGAAATGAACAATTGGACACAATATTTGAAAATACTGACAGACAAAGCTAGAACGTTTTGCCAGAATATTTGAGCCTTCTTCGTTACATATAACGTATCGACAGAACAGAGAATTAGTGTGTTTGATTCATATTTATGACGGCAGTAGAGCATTCGATGCATTCTCTGTCGACATAGATGTCGTCGTTCACGACATAAAAAATTTGCTTTCTCTCTTCTGTCGACAGAAACGGTGAATCGTACACCGTATTTGGAAAATGTCATTACACAAACGTAAAATTCAACGGAGCCTTGGCGTGTTATCAAGTTTTGCTAAAATATTTGGACTTCCAAATAATTGTTTATTTTTCATATAACAAGTCGACAAAACAGAAAATGAATGTGCTTATTTCACATTTATGTCGAGAGTACATTGTTTGATTTATTCTATGTTGACATAAATGTCATCTTTAGACGACATAAAAAAGATTATTTTCTGTTTAAAAAATTGTTGTACGTTCTAGTTTTCTGTCAACATCCTGGTCGATAGAAATGATGAATCAAACACCATGTTTAGAAACCGTCGACAGACAACGCTAGAATTGAATGAAACCTTTATTCTTTGTTTAACACTGTTAACCTTCTTTTCGAAATACTGGCTATAACTTTTACTGTAGAGAACATTAAGATGGTTTTCCTCAAAACCATATTTTACGTTTTAGTGGCAGTTCCTGTTTATGAATTAAATTAAAAAAAAACAAGTTTTTTAACTGAAAGTGAGGAGCGACATTAAAACTAACAGAAATTATTCCTTATATGAAAGGGGCTGTCCCTTCCTCAACGCCTCGCTCTTTACGCTAAAGTTTGATTTTTTCTCACAACTACTTTTTAAAACAATAAAAGATTGTTTGAGAGTTTAATACTTAACTTAAGACTAAATTGAGAGTTTAATACTTAACTCTCAAATTTATTTCTGGTCTTAGCGACTCACTCTTCTTAGCATTGACTCTTAAGCACGTTAAAGTTTTCCTTTAATCACTAGGTACTTTCCTTGACATATTTCAAAACTTTTATCGTACTGTTAGTACCTATAGCCAAATTTTCTTTGTCCTTTCAATACTATTTGTAACTCTTACTAAATAAATTTTTCTTTGCTTCTAAATTATCAAAAATCATTTCATTACTTTCAATAGCATTTCATACAGCTTTGTCACATTTCAGCACAGTCTCAAAATATTTTCCCCATCCTTCCTTAGCGCCCTATTGTTGAAACAGGTTTAGAGAACCTGGAACTAAGATTAGGATACTAGAAGCCACGGCAATGACTGTGTTCAAGTATGGCTCCGAGACACTGGTGTCATGCTTTCTAGGGCTATAGCGAAAAATGTTGAGACGCTTAGCAAACGATTTAGCTTATGTTTTGGCCTTAGGCAGATTGGCCTAGTGACATGTTTTCAGTAGCCATAGCTTTGTATTAACTCCCGCAAAGTAATCGACTGTATTATTAAAATCAACTTGAGCGAAAGCTTACTATCCTGTCTTACTCCCACTGAACAAAAAGTTGGTCTTGAAACCTGTTCATAGCACGCATCACGTTCTCTTTTTTTTTTTTTTTAGTTCATAGAAACTATCATCTTTACGAATGGTAGACCTACTTCGTTTAAGTAATCTATTGAAATTCAGATTACAAATTGCTTACAAAATAAGACGCCTTCAAGTACTAGGAATAGTAAAAACGAGGCGTGATACTTTGAACTGGTTAAGTGGAAATTTACACAGCCAAATGTATCTTAAAAAATTGGAAAATTTGGAATTACATTTTTAATTAGAAAGACTCCATTTGCAGTTTTTGGTGACAGCGTGAGGCAAATTTTGAAAAAGAAATGTGGATGAAAATTCAGCAAAAAAAGTAAGCTAAAAACGTATGGCATCAAATAGCCTACTAAGGTGGGACTTCCCTTTGAATATGTAGTTGTCTTTGGGAACCAACACATTGTTAATATTTGAAACTTGACTTACGGAGAGAATTATCAAATTTAACGGATTGATTGTGCTCATCTTTTTTCACAGTTTAAGGTGGCAATAGTGACGAAAATATGGTGCTGCCCTAGAAACTTCATAACTTCAAATCAACCAGAATAAAATCTTAGAAAATAGTGGTTATCAGGTATGAATAGACCTAAGGTGTGTCAAGGGAGCAAAACTGTTTCCATTTTAATGTCCTTGGTACTTCAGGTGGGTATTTCAGATGTTTCTGTGAACGTCCTTATCGCCAAAATCGAAGGGTTGTTGAGATATACGTTTTAGGCTATGGAGGGTACTATTAAATATAAAACAAAAAATTGTTCTAGGATATTCCAGCCCCATATCCTCCTCCTAAGGGAAGATAGCGTAACAAAATATTTTGACAACGATTTTATTATTACTTATAAAAACGAACACTGATTAATTGCCTCATGGCTAAATATATAATAAAACAAGCTGATTTTCCAAATTTCATGGCTCAATAAGCACAACGTCAAATCTACCTGTAGTCTCTGCATAAAACATAACGTTATCCATCTCCCCATCTTCTAGATCCATCTCCCCATAGGACCAGATGAGCTTCATTTCTCCTGGGTAAATAGGCTGATCGAAAAGTATGTCGTCGCCAGTTTCTAGCTTTCTATAAAATGTCGCAATGGTTGTCGTAGTGTTTACATCCTCTGATATCTCAACTAGAAACCAATCTTCAGTGCCCCCGTCTGTCGTGTCCAAAATCTTTGGGTCGCTAGGCTGAACGGAATGGTAATCCTAGAAAAAGTTAAAAGTGTCAAAGGTCTTACAGAAAATTATATTTTCAATCTGAATTTTTTAAATTTAACATTTAAAGCATGTAAATGGATGAATTTCCAAGAAATAGAATAGTGAACGATTCTCTAAAACAAATTTATAACATTTATGAATATCTGTTGGGGTTTACAGATTTGAGGACCGTTATTTTCATCACTAATTTGCAGTGATTCTAAATATGTAAAATTCATTAAATTAAATGTTATTCATCGAAAGCTACAAATCTGAAAGGATATGTCCAAAAGCTTAGCATTTGGGATGACATAACTCCTCCCAACCCGCGGGGAAAGGGCTGTAAATTATGCAATTTAACCTTTGTTCGCACATATAGTATTTGTTATTGGGAAATATACGGAAACTTCGTTTGGAGAAGAGATTTTCCAAGGGGAGATCAATTTCCGGTGGGGGAGGAGGAGGGGAATTTCATTCAGAAAATCTTACATGCTGGGAACCCGCATTTCCTGGCATGATTGAAAAACGGTCAGAAATCAAATATAAAAAAAAAAACAATTTTTTCAACTAAAAGTAAGGAGCAACATTAAAATTTTAAATGAATGAAAAATATTCTGTGTATTAAGGGGGGGTATCCCTTTCTCATCTCTTGCTCTTTATGCTGAAGTTTAATTTTTATTCAAATTCTTTAAGAACGACTCCTGAAACACAAGAGCCTTTGAGTTTGGCTGAGAAGCATTTTCAAAGAACCTAAAGACTTTAGTGTAAAGGGTGAGGGATGAAAAAGGAACAGTCTTCTTCATATATGGAATTATTTATATTCATTTTAAGCTGTAATGTTGCTCCTTTCTTTCAGTTGAAGAAATTCTTTATTTTTACCATTAAGATTAATCGAAATCGTAGTTACCATTCCTGAATCAGCTTCAAATGGCAATTTTTCTCACTTGAGCATTTTTTTTTTAAGTTTTTGGTAACTATGGGCCGTGGTTTGTTCTCTACTAGGTTGCAGCTATGGTCCCAAGCAACATACATGAATTAATATGAGGTATTTGCGAGTTAGGGGAGAAAAGGTTTATTTAATGAAGAGGAGTTGGAGATTGTACAAAAGAGATGAAAGAAGAATACGGTTAACAACATAAAAATGTGAGTATTTTTTGTGATCGAGGGGAAGTACCTGGTAATTATTGGAAAACTTTAGTTAAGCTACTCTATAAGAAAGGCCATAAGAGAGAGCATTGCAATTATTATAGCATTAGCTTCATTTTTGAAGGAAGTAAATTGCTGAGCATGATGACACTTATTAGACGAAAAGATACTTTGAATAAATCACCCCTCTTTACCTCTGAATTTTCATAGATTATAATTGGGTATTTGGTCCAATCTGTAGAAAGCCTTTAGTTAAGGTCCTATCTTTGTGTAGTACACCAGGTAGGTGCATTAAAGTGATTATTCTAGCTATGTGCCAGAATAATGTTGCTGTGGTTAAGATAGGAAGTAATATTTAGGTTTGTATCCTATCCACATTTATGTCTCATTGATTTGATAAACTTTATCCTAAAAAATCCACAGAATGAGGGAGGAGAACATGGTACCAAATGGGAGATCATGGTATTGAACAAGAAGGTAGTGCTGTTCTAGATTTAAACTATGCAGATGATATTAGTGTTCTTGGTAAAAATTTTGGAAAAGTGAATGAATTTGTGAAAATTTTGAGAAACTTGCATCTCTCAAACTTTTCGAATTTGTCTTAAGATCAATGTTAAAAAGAATGAGTCGAAATTAGGAATAAATTAGAATAACGAGATGATTTTAAATAGTGAGAAGATTGTCTGATTGGACACTTTTATTTACCAAGGTAGGATCTGGTGACGCCGTACAACGTAGAATAGCCAAAACACATGGTGCTTTTTTGGCAGTTGATAAAACCTTAAAAGTATCTGAAAAATAAGTTTTTGAACTATGATTAGTAGGCTAAAAGCCAAAGTGATCAAAGTGTTTAAGTATGGCTCTAAATGGGTGGGCTTTGAAATACTGAGGAAGATCTGCTAGAACGTTTTAGGGGGAAATTGCCGAAGGACAAATTTTGTATCAGGTTTGAATTGACTTCGCTTAATAGCACTTGTAATCAAAGGAGGATCCGTGTTTTCGGCCTCACTTGGCATCTAAAATTCACATTTTTCATGGGAATTTGTTTAACCGTAAACTCCCCAGACTCACCGCTTGGGCTTGCATTGACAAAAACGTGACAAACCATAGTTTGAATTGATCAGGGCCGTATCCAGGATTTCTTTGGAGGTATTTTACTCAAGGATTTTTTCGTGGGGGGGGGGGTACGAAAAAAAAAAAAAATAAATAATTTTTTTATCAATTTTCGTTACGTTTTTACGAGTCAGACAAACATTTCGGGGGATTCAAACCCCTAAACCCTCCTGGGTAAGGCCTTGTTATTTATACAGCAATAACAGAAATTCCTGGACAGAGGAGGTCATAAAATAGACTCCAGAGAAAGTAGGAACTTCATGGCAGGGAGTACAGAATGAAATTCTTTGTAGATTGATGGTAGGAAAGAAGTATTTGTAGCTGTGTTTGCCTTTGACGGCATGGTGCTTCACTGAGTTGTCGGTACTCTGATGTTTCTGTATTTCAAATATATTAAAAAGAAAAAAAAGACTATATATACTTACGTCAAGGTATGCTGTGCCGTTGGGAGAAAGACCGAATATGCAAACGTCTTCGTTGTCTAATCCATTTTCTGGAAATATACCAAAGCCAACAAATCCAGTTGTCTGTGCCTAGAAATTAAAGTGAAGTAGAAATAGATTTAAAGAGAAGGTGACGCTGTCGTGCGAGAGCTTTAAGTGAGTAGCTAAGTTTTATTGGATGAAATATTTTATGAATATTACAATATTGATGTAAATCAAGAATCAACCATGCCCTAGCCCTAGGCGTCAGATGGAAAAACATTTGGATATACGGTAGGATATATTCAGCATGCTCAATATTAAGATTAATTCTATATATCCATTACTCAATATGAAAAAAAATTATGAAGGACCCTGAAAGTACAAAGGACAATAAAAATGAAATCCAATTCTTTGAATTGGTTAAGGGGAGGCTTACACAACGATTTACGTTTTAAAAAATAAAATTGTCCTGTTATCAAATATAAATCTGAAAGAAATCTATGTATCATTCGACAGCTCAAGATCAAAGCTTTGCACTATTTTGTTTACTATTAAAATTATTCCAAATTTAACCTTTCAAATTATTTGTCAACTGACTTACTTGCAAGAACAACTTTTTAAAAACACCAATTATCTTAATCTGTTATGCTTGTCCCTTTGGTTTTTCAACTTTATTCACAATTCAATAGAATCATTATTTTCTTTTGGTTCTGAAAATTTTATATTCATTATTCGATTTTTTTTTTACATAAGACACAATTAAAAAATCAAATGTTTACATCGAACAACAGGAGAAAAAACTCAATCAGTATCATGCATTCAAATCTTTTTGTCTGTTTCTGATTGCTTTATCGATAAACCACCAAGGTGAGTGTTAGACTAGCCTATGTTGTGTAAACATGAAAAGTGTTATCAAATTACTGAATAGGTTTCAGCCGAATTTTTAAGACGATTCAGTGTGGCAAACATGGGGGACTTTGCGGAAGACCAAAAATTTTCACAATTTTGCAATAACCAATAGAAAAACTGTAGGAAATCCCGGTTCTCAGGTATAAATACACTTAAAATGGAGGCAGGGTGGCAGAAATAGTTTTATTCTTATGTCATTGGGATGCGAAAAAAAATAAAAAAAATAAAAGGATCGTCTGCTCTTAGGTTTGGATAGCATGCTGTCGGCGATCTCAATATGAAGCAGTGCTTTGACATTGCATTTCATATCACTTTCTTTTGCCTCAGTTGCAGACAGGATGGAAAGGCCAACAACCTGGATTTGTGTCAATAGGACTACCGATATTTAAAAAAGAGGACCGAAATAATTATGAAAGGTATAGGGGCATTTATATGGAGAATACTATAGGTAAGTTGTTTGCTAGGATAATGGATACTAGACCAAGAATGAATGAATGAATTGTATATAATACCCGTAAATGGAAAAACAGATGAAGCACAAAAAAGAAAAAAAGGAACAAGACACAAATTTATCTGACAGCAAAAAAAAAAAAAAAAAAAAACCGGAAACAGATGCCGACTACTGCTGTAAAACATTGGCCCACGGGCGGGTCTTGACAGATGAATTATATTGGCCAATTTGGGACAGAATCGCTTCTTCAGGGTTGGTAACACTGTACTGGCACGTAACATACCCATTGTTTGTCCACGGTGGTAAACGCAGCAAAAACTTTGCATACTTGTAGTACAGTGAACGTAATTTCAGTTTATCTCTAGCCGTAAAAATGTGCCAAAATGGGCTAAGGTACAGATAGTGAGGCAAAACCATAGCATTTTACACCTGGACCAACAGACGACGATCAAACTTCCGCTTATTTGCCACTATACAGCTATACATAAAAGAAGACCGCTTCTTATAATAAGAAAGCAGTAACCGCCGCGTCTATAGTATTGACCGTCCAATAGGGAGGCCCAGATAATCGCCGAAGTGTGACGCTCTGACCACATCAGATTTCGAGTTAAAAGCAACAGTTCAGACTTTTCAGCATTTAACTGGAGTCCAATATGTGCATACTCTCATTGTAACTTGATAAAATTAGCTTCTAGCTCATACAGAGACCGGCTCAGGTTCAGCACATCATCTGAACAACCAATCAAAGACAAATCAATACCACGCAGAATATAAGTCATAAGTGACTTTGATCGTGGTCTTATATTACTGTCAACAAATGCTTTCTGTGAAAAAATAGCACCTTGTCCCACCCCCTTCTTTATTGGAAGAAAAGGATTTCCACGCAGAGAAACGGCAAAATCATATAAGAGACTAGTACAATCAATAGCTAGTAAAGGAAGCCTAAATTCCGCTTTCAATTTTCATACACGTCAGCCAGCGGGGCTAGGATGCAGGCAAACCCAAATCAAATATAATCTCCTCGTGGAGAAATCAAATGCGAAAATCAAAATCAAATGTGTCTTACATCATGGGCAGCTTATGCAATGCTTTCATCGTGTTTTTCTGCATCAGCTAAAGAAGAAAGGGCTTTACCACATCCAAGGCGAGACTGAAAACTAAACTGGTGGGTCTGAACTGTACATTTAGTTCGCAACTTATCAATTATCAAATCCTGAAAAAGTTTACAAAATAAAGTTGCAACTGTTATTGGGCGAAAAGACGAACACTCAGAAGGAGGTTTAATCTTCTTAGGGATAGGAGTCAAACATCCAATTGAAAAAGAATCAGGGACAAATCCCAGATTAAATATCATTTGGCAAAGGAGGAGTAAGTGTTCCATAAGCAATTCACCACACAACGACAAATGCTGTGCAGAAATCCCATCAAATCCTCTAGACTTTTTTTTTTCTTCAGTTTACTGATTGCAAAAATAATCAGACTCTTTGTAATAATCAGTCCAGGGTTAGAAGCATGCTCAAAAAATCTCGGAGTTTCACTTTATAGCTATTTTGAAGACGTTGATTTGGAGCAGAAAATTCTATTTTATAATGCTCAAACCATGAGGAAAGTAGTATACGAGACGGTATTTGACTTGGCATATCTTTTACAAGTCTGGACCACAACTTATTTGGCCGAGACCGAACTTCTTCCGAACAAGACGATATAATTGAACTCCGATGGAGAGAAAGCTGCTTTGCAAACTAGCGTTTAGCATAAATATATAGTTTTCGCAGCAACCCATTGCGTGGTTTATCCGCTTCAATCCAAACTGAAAACCAGAACTTAGCAGAAAAGCAAGCGTTTTGAAAATTATAATTACTTGACCAGCCGGGCTCTTCAGCTCCAACTTTTAAGAATGTGGCTGAATGGGAATTGAGAAGTAGCAGCAAAATATACTTTTGTTTTTGTTTATTTTTGCTTTTTTTGGGGGGGGGGGGGGCTGGGTTGCAATTGATCAGACCTCTATATTTGATTATTTATTTAAGAAACAGGTAAGTAAAAAAGGGTAGAGGAAGTTGGCTATACGTGACATTTTAAATTTAGGAGGGGCATTCGACAATGTTAGGAGGGATCTGTTGACAAGGGTATGGTGGACATTATTGGATTGTACCCATTTGTTTTACTATTGATAAGCGAGTGAAAATGGATAAAACTTTTGACGAAAATAGTAGGTAAGTTTGTTGTCATGATGTGGTTAAATGTGAGGGGATTTAAGGATATGCTCTCTCTCTCCACGATTATTTCCAATTCTTCATTAAGGGTTTGACAGACTAATTGAAGGTAAATTGAGCACGTATGTTGGCAATAGACGTATATGGATTGTGTATGTTTAATGTTTGCCGATGATATAGAGCTTGCGGTAGAACCAAAGGATAAACTACAACATCTGATTGATAGGACGAGTAATCATTTAATAAAAAAGAATTTAAATCTAAGCGCGAGAAGTCGGTTTGGGCTGTGTTCAGGAAAGAATTTAGGGTAATGGAAAGAGATTAAATTTGGTATGATGTTAGATGTCTGGAAGTGAAAGAAGGGTTTACATATACAGGTTGTAATTTGTCAGCAAAGGGGGATTTTAGTAAACAAGTAGAAATAAGCTTAATGAAAAAAAAAGTGAAGAAGTTATGTTGTGATTACAAGCGAATTTCCAAGATTAATTTTGTAAACACGCATAAACAAATATTTCTGAATATGATTGTTCCGGCTATGTACTATTCGTGTGAACTTTGGGGACATGAAAACGTTCCTAAATTGGTAAGTGACATTTCGATATAGTAGGGGGATTTAGGGAAGACATCATTGGGAAGAGGAAGATCGGTAGCAATGACTAAGTTTTGGGGAAAGGTCTTGGAGATATTATAGAAAGAAGGCATGGTCTGATATGAAAATAAGAAAAGGTGTGGACGTTGATGTTTGTGTGACAATCAAAGAGTGAAAGAAGGGCACATGACCAGAAGATATGAATGTAGTACTATGAGGTGGCAAAGATACGGTCATCAGAGCTCTATGCACTAATTAAAGAAGTGTTGGAGGAAAAGGTTTATCTTAAGGATAGGAATAGTGGGGATGATTTGTTTTTTTTTTGGTAAATAAGAGGGAAAGAGTAACCAATAGGGGGTAGAGGGAACAATATGGGTCATCTTTGGTAGCAAAACGGATTTTTTTTTTCTAGGTAGTAAATGACCTAAGTACCTAGATCATGCTAGGTAGAAAAATTCACGGATTTTTTCCTGGGCCAAGGGGCCCTTAAAGTTTTTGAGAGAAGGTAGAGGAGCAAAGGGGCCCAAATCTATGCCAAACATTTCTTATATTTTATTAGTAGGATACTTGATCTTTAAGTCCTTTCGTCAAATGGACCCATGTCTACGGGGAGAAATTATTGTTGGCTCCCACCGGAAAATACCAATTACTTTCCAATCGGTTATAAACTTACATCCATCAGTCTTTGAGGGACCCAAATATGTCTTGTCTTCAATTGGCTTGAAATTTACATGGTGTGCAAATGGTAGAAAGGGACCCCAAAGCACACAAAAAAATTGATAGAAAGCTGATGATGTTGATTTACTGACGATAAGTAGGCCAAGACTGTGTCTCTTAAAGTCTGAGATTGACTTGAAACTCAAAGAACACATAAATTAGCCTTAGTGATGATAAATAGTTTTCAAAAGTTTACTTTGGATGAAACTCGGTTGTAGCTATTCGTGATGAAAGAAAATCTACCTTCTCCCGAGGGCGATATCCAGAGGAGGAAAGGGGGTTACCTGGTTTTAAACTGCCCCCCCTAAAAAAAATTGTCTGACTTAACAAAAACACAAATAAATTTCACAGATAAACATAACTAAAAATAGGTAAACAATTTTTGGCACACAGAAACCGTGATAATCACTAGCTCTTTTTTTTTGGGGGGGGGACCCCTCCGTAAAAAAAATGAATGTGGCCCTGAGTCCAGGTGCGTAATTTGCAATGAGCAGGAGGGGCAACTTCCCCCTCCAGAACTAAGTTCGGCCTCCAGCTGAAATTTATTTTCTGACAAAAAAAAACTTGTCAAAATTAAGATAAGCCTGCATAATTCAAGTATCTAGAGAAATAGGTCAGTTTTCTTAAGTATATCTTTGCGTTTATGGTAATATATGACTCATTTTTGAGTTTTCACTGTCATTTTCACTTGGTTTGGGAAAATTGGCTCCAACTTTACACCCCCCCCCCCCCATGATTTTGACGAAATGACGCCGATACCCCTAACTCTTCTATATTAAATTATTCCAATTTACTTAAATCAGTTAAGTCTCGACTGATTGAAAATCACCCTAGTCTAATATTTTCATTTGGTCTAGAATTGAAAATATTTTAAATTCTTTACCTCGTTTTGGAATGTCCTGGTCAATAACATTCCAAATCGGGTAATTTTTTTCCTCTAGGCATTTTTTTCGGCATAGTTTAGGCTGAGAGAGGCACCCTTGTAACTATTTTGAGTAAAACAACTATTGAAACTGGAGCATTTGCGGCTTTGGAAGTTTTGGCGGTCAATTTGTACATCCAATACCATTTAAATTTTCTCCAACACTCATTTCAACGAGCTGAAAAAGGTCTACCATTCCTACTAAAATACATCTTTGAAGAATGGGGTAATTGTATAATTTAGGGTGATTGCTCTCGTATATTTAATTTATCTAGTATATCGTCAATTTGCTAATCTAATTGCAATTTGCAAATCAGTTTGATATTCCTTATTTCCAATATCAACATTTTTTTTTTATTCTTATATAATAAATACGCCAAGTCTTTTGTATACATAAATAATTTAACGAACAGTGAACACCCTCCAATGAGTCAACTACGTAAGAAACATCTTAAGGTGGGCAATAACTGATAATGTACAGTATATACTGTGTATAAAGCCAATAGGGCAGGGTATAATTACTTACTGTAACAGTAAAATACATTTCGTCGCCCATCAATTCCCACTCAAATTGATACTCATCATTGACAACAACTTTTCCACTATTACGAGTAGGCACTGCAACAACAATGCAGCAAATAGCCAAAACAGAGATCAGTTTATTCCTATAATGGAAACATCAAAGGTTATATACAAATTTATAGAATCATGCCAGAATTTTAAATCTATATGAATTGAGGACCAAAGTGGGCCCATGCCCTCTCCAACAGTTCCTTTCCTCCCTTTCAATATTTAGTACAAATGCAGGATTTTTGGTGCCTTATTTGAGCCAGAATTATGCCAAGATTTTCAAATATATGATTTATTGAACAAATAGGCTCATGATCCCTCTATCACTCCTGCCTCTCCCTATCAATTTTTTTTATACAAAAGTACCGACTGACATTAGTTACCCTATCAATTTTATAGTTACCCTATCAATAAAAAAATATAAATAAAATAAAAATAAAATGATAAAAAAAAATATATAAAATAACAATAATACTACAGGTGCAGCAACTACATACCATGTCCATACTGTGGAGTCATACTCACCAACCAAAAAATTACAACTTAATCTAAATCAAATCAAATCTCCAAAACAAACAAAACTAAAATTCATACTTGCTTAATAATTTTTCTTTCAATTTTCCTTTAAAATCACTGATATTTTCTATCTTCTTCATATCATTATCCAAGTTATTCCATAATTTTATACCCTTTATAATAAAAGAAGACTTGGATATAGTTACCCCCGAACAAAAATATTTGGCAGTTCCTTCCGGTGACATTATCCACATTTTTCGCTATTCAATTAACAGAATAGTCAAATATAATTTCAGTTATTTAACAAACTTCCTAGATTATAAAACTTTTTTTTCAATAATTCGTATAAATTTGGCATTTCTCTAAATTTGGTACAAAAGTTTCGTTAATTAAGCATTTAATCTAATTTTTCAAATAGTTTTAAATTTAAATATACCATCGTTATTTTATCTGCAGGGAAAATTTTTCAGAGGAGAACTGTTGGGGTAAAAAAATTTTCGGAGGAGGAATTTTCCGGAGGGTGGAATTTAAATGAATGTAGGATAAAGGACAGCTTTATTCAGTCTGGGATTAACTCTATTGTGAGAAGGTTGACGTCTGTAAAAAATGTTCGTCCTTATCGTTTCAGTGCATTATCGTGATAGAGGATTTATGGACTCGATTCCCAATGAAGGGAAATTGTCGTAGGAAGGGGATTTTCTGGACAAGGGAGGGGATTTTCCATAGGAGGTGGAATTTCCTGTGCTAGGGGGGTTTCTAAGTAGTAGAAGTTTTCCGCGTGGGGGAGGGGGTAATTTTCCCGGGGAAGTATTGTCTGTAGGAGAATTTTCCTTGGGAATTTTTCAAACACAATTAAATTCCAAAAACGCTATCGTTGTTAGTAGGCTACACTAAAAAAAGGGTCTTCCGCGGAGTTAATTTTCTGGGTTGAATTTCACATCCCCTCAATGGGGATTTTCATTAAGGAGGAGTTTTGTGCAAATGGATATCCTCCGTGAGGTAATTTTCTACCAAGGAATTTTTCTTAACTTTTTGTTCTCTCGAGATCTCTGCAACGTGCAATGGGTAGGCTATTAGGGAACAATATTGGTCACAAGTAGAAAAATTGCATTTTTAGACCCTCTTTAAGGTTCATGTCATTATTTTTTCAAAGAAATTTTTTTGGGGACATACCACTTTAGAATTGTTAAGAAGTTGACAACCACATTCTTTAATAGATGGCCAAAGATGTCAGTTTACGTTGCCCAAGCACTGTAAGCCTAGTCTTGTTATAAAATGCAAACTGAATTATTTTAAAGTCTTAAACAAAAAAAGTTCTCGTCTTGACATGAAAATGAAAATAAGCAAGGGGTCTCAATCAAGAAAACGAATTTTTCGGCGTGCTACGGGGGGGGGGGAGAAGGGGTCATGGGCCCTCTTTTACGCCTCTACTTAAACAGTGCACTTACGAGATGGTCTAGTTGCAAGAAAATACACAGGCTGCAGGCAAAAATAAACACAGAATACACACAGCAAATGTTACGCAGCTGACTTTTACAATCCAGGTGCTAGCAGACTTCAGAATTTCATATATTGGGGAATCCTCAACTTTCATATCTTTGAATCCGGAGTGTCACGAATGAAAAGAGCCCGTGGTCTAGAATTTTTTGGGGGAATTTTTGATGCACTTCTCGTATCTGTTTTCCCGCCTGCATAACCGTACTCTCACCTTTAAGTGTTTTTTTAGCTTTTTACTGAAAGTAATTGGGGTTTGCAAGTGGCGTACGGTTCTGAAAATCTGTTCACTCTATCTTCCTGACTCAAGGCTATTGTTACGTAGGTTCTAAGTCGACTTAAGCACTTTCATAAAGTTATAGAAGCCACAGACCTACTTTGGTCTTCCGATCATATCGACTGTAAGTTAATGCACGATCCCTGTTCAAATCAAGTGCAGCTTGAATGCGGCTGTACAAAAAAAGTTGGTCTTAATCAATTCTTGTTTGAACAAGGTGCAGCACTCTTACGTTTTGGCTAAAATATACGCGGTGGGCTGGGAGGGGTAGTTGGGCGTAAAGTTATTTTGAAGGGGACACGGACACCTTCTACTCTTCAATCATACATATCGGATACTCTTGCATGATCCTGGTTCAAATAAGGTGCAACTTGTATACCGTTACACCAAAACGTTGGTGATGGGGTGCAGACTGGGGGTTTTCAGGGATCAGTGGGTCACTTTGGTTCTGATGGCATACTAATTGAATTTTTTGTATGATTCCATTTCCATTAAAGTACAACGTGCTTACTTTCATGGTAATCAATTAAGAAAGCTTTTTTTAAAAAAAAAATGTTTTTCAAAATAATGAAATGAGCTACATCAAACCAAAGACGAGCAGAAATAAAGTCAAATAATAAATAAAACTCCAAATGAACAGTAATCACACTCAATGAGTAAACGAATCTCAAAACGAGCAGAAATTACCATAAACATAAGAAGAACTAACTACTCAGCAATTTTGGAAACATTAACCTTACAGAAGAGGCAACTTTTAAACATGTTTTGTCTTAAGTAAAATTTTCAATTTTTACCTCCAATCAGAAGGTAGGAAAATTTTACATTTCATAATTAAACAAGGACCTGCTTGCCTACCATTTGAGTTTGGCCAGGGAGGGGGGGGGGGTTGAATACAGATTCTATTTGACTCATTTTTACACCGAGTCAAGACTTGACTTTGCCCCGAAGTGGTGCTTAGCTTGTTTTTGCACTAGGTCAGGATTTAGCTCGTTTTTTTTTACTAGTTCAGGACTCGGATCATTTTCGTGCCGAGTCGTCCACAGATTAGATTTAGTTTGTTTTTCCGTGGGATCTGGACCTGTCGTATTTTTGCACCAAAAAGAACATAGCTTGTTTTTGCACCAAATCAGAACTTGGATTGTTATTTGCACATAGTTAGGTCTTGGAGAGACTTATTAGAGTTAGGACTTAAGAATTTTTAGATTTGCAGAGAACAAATTCACGGTTTAGACTTAGATCGTATTGGGATTGAAAATTCTTGCATGGCGATGGTTTAAACAAGAAGTGATATATCTGTTATTCTGCTAAAAAGCTTGGGTTCTAGGCCAAGGGGTGGGCTTGAGGGAATCCTCGGCTATCTCCAAAAACGTAGATTTCAATTTTTTGCATTATTCTCGTTTTAACAAGGAGTAATATTCCCACCTTTTCTACTATAATGTGAAAGAACCGTTGCCCTTGACCGTGATCATAGTCCTCTTGGAGGCACTTTGTTTTTAAACTTTGTAATATTCTGAGCAAAATGGATATTTGTAAATTTTAACTCAATGCCATCAGGGCAACGTGGATACCTGGAGGCAAAGAATGGCATTAGACGGTGGTCAGTTGCCTTGCACTCACTTTTGAACCTTACAAGGCCACTGAAAGCTTCAATTTCGAGCAAAGGGGTCCCTTCGAAAGATCCTTCGACAATTATTGTTAGAAGTCATCAGGGAAAAGATATTGTGATTTACCAGTTATCGGCCCCTTAGAGCATAGATTGACTTTAAATGAAAATTGAGGAATTTCTGTACAAATAATATACCATATAATTTGCAATTGCCCCAAAGTGGATATTCTTAGTGAGCCACAAACCAAAAATCACTCAAAATCTTCTAAGAAAATCACTCAAAATTTTGCCAATAGCGGATGAATATTTATCAATAACCGATGATGAATAAATAGCAATAAGATATTGCCAGAGAAATGGCAGCAATTAAGCAAATAGGTACATTACCCTAATACATTGTATGTACTTCATTCGCTCCCAGGCCAATTCTATTAACATTGATCTCACTATTAGAAACACAAGAATTAAATTTAAAAAAAATTTGAAAGTACTTACATGATTGCAACCTAAGATCCATTGTTCATCGTTAAAGTTATATAGTATTTATATAAAAATTCAAGGTGATAATTCGTGGAAATTGAGCCGGCCTATCGCTGCTTAAAATATCTTATCTAGAAAGCAAATATTTGGAAAATGTTGAAATCGTAGTAAATGCATTTTCTATCAAAAGTGGGCCTAAATTAAGCAAAGGTTGAAGGTTATTAATGAGAAAATATACGATACAACAATGACAAAAAGAGTAGATAGAGACTGAAGTCAGCTATCGTAGATTGAAATTTTTATCATGGTTGAAGTTGTAGCTACAACTTAATAAAGAGCGAACCCCAGGGAATGGAACCTAAAATCTTTAATAAGATTACACCTAAAAATGATTTTTTTTTTTTTCGTATCTAAAGAAAGCGTAAATTAAGAAAAGGTTAAAGATTTCACCAACAAAATTTTGATTTAGTAAAATAGTCGTATTGGTCAGAACGTGCTAGCATATCATCCCAAATCTATTTCTGGTAAAAGCAGTGAGGCATAAGACCCAAATTATATATACAAATTAATGGAACACTGAAAATCGAGAAAAAAACAAATTTGAAAATATTTGAAACAAAACAATGAGAAAAATTCCCTTTATGTAAAAACAAAGTTGTATTTTACATTTCGATCCATGTGTTAAAAACGCATTTGCTTTGGTATAGTATAGAATGTTTATCTATTGTGCTTTTGTATTTGAAATCAATTGAATATATGAAATATTTCTACACATAATTGGCTGGGATTTATGACCAAACTCCATTTCTAACCTAGTTTAGTATAAAAACTTTAAAAAAACCCTAACATATTTGTTTGAAGTAAAAAGGACAACAGATTGAAAAAAATTACCCCCTTACCTAAAATCTGGGATTTTCCACTATTTTTATTTTGGTCGTTATAGAATTATGGAGATTACGGAATTTGTGAGTTTTGGGAAAGCTCAACCATTGTTGCCTTACTGAAGCATGAATAAAATAAGCATAATGAATAAATACACAGAATGAATAATACATTTATTTATCTCCCAAATACTATTACGTATATGTTGTTATAATTTCCTTAAAGAGTAATTTTGTTTGTTTTTTCTCACGTTAATTCAAACTATTTGAAATTACGTTTAACCCTTTAGGAATTTATGTTTGATCTCTTGGATACATGTCAAAATTCTTCAGGCAGAGTGGATTCAATCAACAATATCGGTTCATGGGATCTCTTACAAAAATTTAGTCTAAAAATATACTTGCTAATGCTTTAGATTTTAAAAAGTTTTAACTCCTTATTCAAAAAAAAACTATAAAGAATGCAATGCTGCATAACTTTTAGTTCTGTTGCACATGGAACCTATAAAAGAAAACTTTTCATTTCTTATGAATTGTTTACATATTTATGGACGACTGTACCACTATATTGCAGAGTGGCCTCTGAAACTGAAATTATAGATAAATTTTAGTTCTAAACCAAATATAACCTTATTCAAAAAAAAAAACTATAAAGAATGCAATACTGCATAACTTTTAGTTCTGTTGCACATGGAACCTATAAAAGAAAACTTTTCATTTCTTATGAATTGTTTACATATTTATGGACGACTGTACCACTATATTGCAGAGTGGCCTCTGAAACTGAAATTATAGATAAATTTTAGTTCTGAACCAAATATAACCTTATTCAAAAAAAAACTATAAAGAATGCAATGCTGCATAACTTTTAGTTCTGTTGCACATGGAACCTATAAAAGAAAAC